>JABXWE010008546.1:0-51268 GCA_014611495.1 Limonius californicus | reverse complement strand
TGGTTTTGAGGATTCCGCGGGTGTTGTATGCTGTGGTTGGTTTCCAGGAATTCTTCCGCGTAGTAACTTCATGGTCCTGGGATGTACCGGGGTGGTTGACTTGACGACGTTTCGGCAAAATCACATTTGCCATCTTCGGGTCTTGTCGGATAACTTTCTGCTGATGCTTCTTGTAATACGACTGTTGACGTTCGTTTCTGCTGGAGCTATATATACTTCTTGGCCGTTCCGTGTGGTTGCTCTTTGTTGCTTTCGGATTCGGTTGCGTGTGACGGGACCGGCTATGGCTGGAACGTTTTAATTTTGTTGAGGTGGATTTGCATTCCTCCTCCTGTGCTGAGTTCATTTTTGTTCTGACCAATCCAAAACTGAAAGCGCTCCTGACCTCAACGATTGGTGACTATGGTCGCCGTTTCCATCATTTTCGCGACCGGTCTCGTGATTTTGGCCACGTTATAGGGCGCTAGTGAGCGGTAGCCCTAAAGCGGTACAGCCCTGCAAGAACTACAGAAGTGTTTTTTATTTATTCCTTTAGAAATATTGTGTATGCGAATTCTTAAGAATCTTTAAAAATTGTTTAAGTGTGTTATTTATTACTCAAACATGGGTTGTAGATTTAAAAATAGTAATCTAAGAGAAAGTCGACGCAGAAACAGAAATAAAACATGTTGTACAGGTCTTAAATCAAATAGAATGCTATCTTATGGGGTTGTGAATAGGCAGAAACTGTTTTAACACATGAGACAGTACAGTTGAAGTGTTTCATTGATTTTCTAATTATAGCAGGAAACTTTTGCGCTCTATGAAAACATAAATTGTACCGCCGAGAATCACAATGCGGATTTATCGTTTTAAATTATGATCAATATCTGGTAGTTGCGTACAAGATCATTTAATTTTTAATCAGTCTGAAAATGATGTTTGAGGGCAATCTTTCAATTTTTGATAACTAATGGTGCTTGAATAAATTATTTACTAAAATACCACTTCAGAGAGGGTTATGTAATCGAACACTTGCTTTTGTGCTTTATTGTTATTGTAACACTAGATAAGACTAGATTCTAGGTCTTCAATCAAGCAATTAAATTAGAACAATTTCGGAAACATCCTTGATTTTTGAAACACGATATTTAGAATCAATTCCTTAGGAGTTTGAGACTTTTTAAGTTGTTTATGGGATTCTAGGGGTTAAGCGTTAATTAATTTCAGTTATTTGAGATGTTTTCTAATAATTCTAATAAATCTTCTGTGGATATAAACTTCTGTTATTCATTGACTAGGACCCATGTTCTCCTCTATGTTGCCGGAGTTCTAGCTTATATTTAACATTGAATAACATGTAAGAAGGGGAATAACGTGTGGGTCCGACTACTTTTTGGTAAAAGCAGAAATATATTTAATGTAAAGTCCTAAAAATTCAACGACCAAAAACCGCGAGGAAGGAAAAACAAAAAACCATTGTATCGCAAATACAATTTACTTAGTTTGCAGGATGAATAAATCTGTTTGCTGTATAAACTACGATTGGCAGTAAAGCTGAAAGAAGAGATAACAGGAAATGCGGAAGAAATGTATAGTAAACTGAAAGACTGCCTACCCCAAGCTGCTAATGAAGCAATGGGAGAAGTTACGTCGGAAAGAAGAAATTCTGGAGAATCATATTGGTGGAATGAAGATTTAGAAATATTAGTGAAGGAAAAAAAAAGAAACCTACCAAAGGTGGTTGGCTACACACAATCCTAGTGATAGAAGAACTTACATGAGATATAATCATATGGTAAGGAAAGCAGAAACCTAACAAAAAACTCATTCTGGGAAAGAAAATGCAATGAAATTAATAGATTGATGGGAAGCTCACGCTCTAGAGAATCGTGGAAAACCATTAACGGATTAAGGCAAAATACACGCACAACCAAAAGATTTGAAAACATTGGGTTAAGTCAGTGGAAGGAGTATTACAAGGAACTTCTTACGAAAAAAAGGGATGTATACAGGGTGTTAATGAATTGTAGAGACAAACTTCTAGGGCTTGCAAAACACAACAAAGCAAACAACTTTTGTTAATAAATGTGTGGTCAAAAGTGTTTCCTTTAGAAAATAGAGCCTCTTAAAGATTCGAAGCACCTGAAAATAGGTAAACCAAATTGCAATTTAAATTATTTTGTACGGGTCACACGGAATTTTGAAAAAAAAAAAACGATCTAGACATACATGCATTCAAATAACGTCATTTTTAACACAATTGGATATTTTGTGATATTTTTGACTTTTCTTCATTCGTTTCTTTCTGTACCTTTTATAATTCGTTTTTTTTTTGTTCTGTGATTTTTTGATAATTATTTTCTTCGTTATTTTCGTTCTGCATTTCGTATTTTTGTGTTACGGCGAATTATACTTTTGCCGAACAACATGACATGATGTTCATGTATGGAGCTGCTTGGGGTAACGCACGCGAAGCTGCTCGCCTGTACCAAGAACATTTTCCGAATAGGAATCATCCATCGCACAAGGCCTTTAATGTAGTTAGGTGAACGGTGGATTTTGAGGAAGAAGTTTTGGAGGGAGTGGCTGAAAATCCTTCTACTGGTTCAAGAGCCATAGCTCACGAAATGGGAGTAAACCATGTTTCAGTATGGGAGGTCAATTACGCAACAGAGCAGGTGACTGAACACGTAGACGATTTTACTATAGAAGAAGTTACACATGTTATAAAAATCATGAAAAGTAATAATTTGCCAAGTCCTGGAGGCGTGCCTCTCGAGATGGTGAAATACTCGTCAACGGTAGCAATAGAGAAGTTACCTGCCATATTTAATAAATGTTTAAGAGGTGATCAAGTCCCATTTGAGTGGAAAATCGCATACAGCAGCTCGATTTACAAGAAAGGTAATAAAAAAGATTGTTCTAATTACCGGGGAATAAGCGTATTAGCATCGATTGACAGATTATGGACGGGTCTTAAAGGAAAGGTTTGAACAGGAAATACAAGAACAGGAAGAGCAAAGTCGTTTCAAACCTGGCAGATCATGTATAGACAACTTGTTTTGTATGAAACAATTAATGGAGAAGAATAAAGTATGTGGAAGAGAAATGCACGTAATATTTGTAGACCTCAAAAAAGCATACAACAGCGTACCCGTAAAAAAATTATGGAAAGTAATGCAGACGAGTGAAATAAATAAAATCTATATTAATGCTGTAAAAAGCTATATAAAAGTACTACCAGTTGTATAAATATGAGAGGATTCTTATCTGACGAATATATGGTTAATAAAGGATTGCGACAGGGCTGCACCATGTCTCCAATATTGCTTAAGATATATTTAAATACAGTGTTAAAGATATGGACACGGAAGTGCTTTATAATGAGTATTCAGATTGGTCGAGAAAATGCTTACACACCTTGCTCTTTGCGGTCAATCAGATTGTGCTGGCTGAAGATGCCGATGATACCAGTTATATGACGAGGAAGTTAATGGAAGAGTATATAAAATGGGGCACGAAATCAACTTGGAGAAGACTGAGTATATGGTTATTGGAGGTCAAGGCGAAGATATATTCACGGAAGCAGGAATGATTACGATAATAGATCATGACAAATATCTAGGAGCAACATTAACGTCAGACGGCAAAGACAAGAAGGATCTTTTAAAGAAAATAGGACAAGAAAGAAGACTGACACAACAACTACAATCTACCCTGTGGAACAAAGCTATTAAAAAAAAACTAAAACAACAATGTTCAAGACGCTAATTGAAAGTACAATCAGCTATGGGTCGGAAATACGGGTAAACAAAGAATAAATGCAACCGAAATGAATTACTCGAGAAGATGCTGCAGTGTTAGAAACTTTGAACATGTAAGGAATATATACAGCGATTAGAGAGAAAATGCAAGTAGATAGAAGCTTATTGGACACTATAGAAACGAAAACATTACTCTGGCACGGGCATCTCAAACGAATGGAAGAGGAAAGACTACCCCATAAAATGTATATATGGACACCCCCGGAACGTAGAAAAAGGGGGAGACCGAGAATAAAATGGCAAGATACCATAAAGAAAGCAATGGAAAAGAGATATTTGAAGGAGGATGAATGGATAGGTAGGAAGAGTTAGCGTGTAGGATGCGAGAAACGGACAGAACAGCCGTAACAAAACTCGCCTATATGTATATTGTCATGATATTTTGGTTAGCCTTGTATTTTCCTTCTCGACGTTATCTTTGTGTTAACTTTAGTTGGTTTGGTATACAATGTTTGGCACATCGAAGTATGTAATCAAGGATGTTCATTCAGTTTTTAAAAAGACGTAGCCATAGATCGAGTGAGATCGTTAAAGTGTTTCGGTTGGCCAGACATGAGGGTTGTCAGGGGAATGAGTAAATATTTCGGGTAAAAAAAAGAATAGTGTAAAAGCTGCGGACGTGGAAAACTGTTCACAGGAATCCGGGCTTGATAAGTAAATTCAAAATTAAGTATAACAGTGTTAAGTTTAGAATGGAATATGTTTAGGTTGATTGTAACTTTATAAAACTATTAAAAGTTGGAGTTTAAAGAAACTGGCAATCTTTTATTAGGAATGCATACAGATTTAATGACAGCGAACTACGAAGGTGTGGTACAATAATTTATGAGCGACCCAGTAACTGAGATAGAACCCTATGAGAGCTAGTCGGATGCAAGATTAAGTGATTACATGAAACAGAAGTTTAAGTTGAGTTAGAAAAGTACACTGCTGTCCGTACATGACAATATATATGTATACTATATAACATGAAAGCACACGATAGTTTAAGAACAAAAATAAGAAAATGCAATTACGAAAACCAATAATTTCCATTTAGTTTTATTTACTCCAGTTCTACATCTACATAACATGTAACCTGTATAATTTACAGGCAGAAAATGCTTTAAAACGTGCGACATTAACAACGCATCATTTACATCTGCTTTACCGAAAACTTTAATAATAAACTCATGTAATCTTCGACCTAGTAGTTCAAAGTCACAACTTCGCATCTTACGCCACCGCACATGCAATTTGCAGCTCATGACGCGAAGTTTGAATTATGTTGCAATTTGAGCGAGAAGATTATTATCTGCATTATTGGAGATTAATTAAAGTATTTCCTGCAGGGTTAAGGAATTGTGAGAGTAACGTTGATGCAATACGGGCGTGTGCTTGATCCAGTAAATCCTAGAAGCTTCCTCGCGCCCTATTAACAGCGCCAGTATTTAGTACCTAAATATAGCAGTCCTAATCCTGTCTGCAACGCAAAGCATTAATATAACAAAATTTCATGGAAATACAAAACCGGAGCTGTAACCTGTGTAGGTACAGAAATTCATTTTGTAACATTAGTCGAGCTGAGAAGTAGTTCTGATTACAGCTGTCAACCCGTCGATGTAGTACAGTTTGAAACATTTACATCCTAACCAAAGCAGGAAATGGCATCTGTAGAAAGCAGCAACTAAGTTAATATTCAGCGAACATTACATAGAAATTTCTTCAGGCGTATCGACGCGGAAAATCGATCGAACATTCTGTAAGATAAACAAAAACTCGTCTGCATACGCTAATTTTGCTTACGGCATCTTTGAAGTGCGAAAAAAGTAATAAAAAGAAATAAGCTCTGTAAGGACGTGCTCGTAAAAGGAGCCCACACGTTGTATTCCACGTTTCCTAAGACTGTCAAGTCAATAACTTTCGTCAAGGGCCGCATACTGCAAACCTTTATGAAAGTGTACCTCTATCAAAGACCGGCGTAACCTAATTGAACACAACGCATTTCTAAGGCCGCTCTAGTGTTCGTATTGCCACACTGGGTCTTGAAACTGTCAATAACAGCACAGCTGAGTCGTTCCTTTTAATTCCAAATACAAATTCTCGAACAAAACCTAATATTGATACCATTTTGATCAGAGCCGCAACGAGAATGGATGGCCCCGGGCGCAAAAGTTCCGGGGAGGAGATGTCTATAATACTAAATGCAAATATGAGCAAATTACCTCGTTTTAACTTCTTCAAACTTTAAATATTTCCTTTGTATAAATTTCTGAATTATAAGCCATAAATATATACCCGTGGCCTTGCAGTCGTTATTTAGTTTAGAATTACCTTCAAAATATCTAACCGCTTCCGATTCTGTAACGTAATTAATTCAAACAGTAATCGTCAACTTGAATTCACAAATAAGAACTCATTTAGAGTGTTAAAAATTGTAGTTTACAAGTAGTTATTCACATCCTTGAATTAGGAACACCAGGAATTCCGCTTCTACTATTAGTTAATAGTTATATCGATATTTACCTCTATTTTCCGTAACGTCACCACTCAAATTAATAAACAGGTTTAGTCTAAACTACTCTAGGGTTATTAGTTAAATCAAATTGTTATACACTAAGGGATTTAAATTTAACATTAGCCTAAAATTTTTGCTTTGGCGTATCCGCAGCAGACTAGGCCTTGGTTTTGTTTCAAATTTGGCTGCATTCACTGACTTTTTGGTCCACAATTCGATTTAAGATGGAATTCTAAGCAATGATTTGAGGTAGTTTTAAGAATGTTAATTTAATAGTAATATATGACTAAGGGCGGGGATGGCTCAGTGGTAAGATAGTCATGTTGTGGAATTTGGATGTAACAGTCCGAACGTTTCCCGGTTCGAGTCACTCCAGGGGGCGGAAATTTCTCTAATTCCCTGAGTGGTCGGTGCTGGGTGCCGGTCTCCATTTGCCACTGGGGATCAAATTAATAGCACTCCTCGAATTACGGTCGCATTAGAGGAGTAACAAGATCATAAACAAAAACATTCTCACACAACAGGCGAAGCCAAGCACTGGTTCGCACCAACACGGTAACCCGCAGAGTCCGGCCCTGCTGTGCATAGCACAAACTAGCTTAACTTTGCCTCGACACTGCGCAAGCGGTACAAACGAGGATAACGATGATGATGATGACATAAGACCTATCAGCAAAGCATTTTTCGATCTCGATCTTGATTGTCACAATATAAGATAAGTCAAAATACGTGGGCGGCTAAACTAAGATCCGCGTAAAAGGGCCAAGCGACGACAGCTTACGAGAGTCAAACCTACTTTGTTGTACTTTCGCGTTACCTCAGTATTTACAGAAAAGACATACTGAAAGAAAAATACACAAAAATAGCGTGCCAAAGTTATTAAGCAATGGGTATATGTATTATGTAGAAGGTCCGTACAGTTACACGTAAAACATTCAAATGGGGAATTGATTTCGTCCAGATGTAAATTGTCTATATATGAATGTAAAAGTATATTAATATGAAGCAAGTGATTCAAGACTTTCGAACTCTTGCTCGAGCCGCCACTGACTAGGACATTTACCATAAAATCAAGCGAAAACTGTATCGTCAGTGTCAGCTGAGTTCACAACAAACATATTAACTTATTTAACAAATTTACAACTACGGTTATATTTCAGAAATCGAAGCACTTGCTGACAAATATTCGCTGCTTACAGTCCCCACTAGTAACTAACAGTAAGAGTAGTTTCTACCTTGATTCGCCAAAAGAGGAGAAGAAACCAAAAATGTTGATATTTGCTTAAGCTGCTCCACGAGGAGGAAAGGAAAATCAACGTAGGTTCATTCCCCACATGCGGGGGGTCCGCTATAGGGGTCAGTCGGGTTTCGCATCGGAACCCTAAGCTTATCTTCAGCCAGTAATGGGGATGTAAGGATAGAAAAGACCAGGACAGTTGGATAATGGAATTTCGTGGATGATACTGTCCCAGCATTTACTTGTATGACCGAGGAAATCCACGAATAACCTAAGTCAGGACAGACTCGGAAGTTCGAACCCAAGATCTCCTGAATGATAGGTAAATCCTCTACCGCTGAACCACCCTCATCGGGACCGAGGAGAGACATCAACTATGCTGACAAAATTGGTAGCCAAAACTATGATTCCAAGTAAGCAACGAATAAATGGATTGCACTGTAATAATTTTCCTGAAAAAACGATGAAATGGCGACGAATTGGTTGTGTTAAGCATAAGAACGATAAACTGAGGCATAGAGTTTCTGGGGGAATAACCTATCTTCACAATAATGTTAAGGGTTAACGCGATTAGTTGGTTAATCAGTATGAAACGATAAGAGAAATCTTAGGGTTTTTCAACCACATTATTTAGTCTGTTTCTATTTTATCCGACTTTAACATCGAATTTTGTTCTTGTTGAATTTACTTCGAAGTGTAATTTTAACCCAACCCTGTTTTTCATCAGCATAAAGTGTCTGTTTGCCTGAAGCTAATAGGGCACACTTAGGCCATTCGAGAAGAAAGACAAACCAGCCGATGTCGATTCTCCTAACAGACCGGGCGCAAAAGTCAGACGTAACCCCTGGAAATGTCTTCAGAAAAACGCGTCCAGTCCCGGAAATTTTGTTCGACTAGCCACTGAAAACAGACATACCAGCGATAACTTTCGGGGTAAACGGTAGATGACGCAAGATGCGTTTTATACGAATTAAAGTAATGAACTGAATGTAACAAACACGCAAATTCAATCGCTCTAAAACCAGTCGAACGTCAATTTACAATTTACAAATTGTACTTGTCGTTCAGCTTCAGCATGCATATGTTTAAATGATGTAGTTAGATAATATCAATTATTTAGAAAAATGGTCAATTAGAACACTTCAACTTTAAGGGAAAGAGGACTCGGTTAACACATTTTAAAATGCAACAAGATGTAGAAGAACGATACTATGATGCACAAATAACTACTGGCAAAAACAAAAAAATATCTCGCATAGATGGTTAAAAGCTGGGGCTACGCTACAATTCTCTCAATGCTCTAACATGATTATTTGACACTAACCAGATTGTGTTGCAAACTAGTAAGACAAATTTACTATTAAAATTATTTAAATACGCGGGATTAAGAATGGAATGAAAATTGTATCTGCTTGGCTTATCAGCGGGGTTATCCCTCATGTTGGAATCTAAACTCTTTGACCAAGCTGCCTTGAGAGGTCTGTAGACACCAACGTCTAGAGGTTGTAGTAAATGGCTGGTATATGCGGGAAAAGTGAAAAGAAAAAATACTATTTTCTTTGGCTAGTTCAATTATTTATGGACCAATGTGAGAACCATGAGAATCCCTAAGTAAAATTACTGGACGTTCTTTTGGAATGGATGCAATAAAAAACTGAAACCATTTTACAAATAGATCTGTGTTGATCCATCCCTTAGGAGATAACTTGATCATTGAATTAGGAAGAGCATCTTGTTGTGATAATGGATTCCAACGCACACCTTTGAATATAATTAAGGGTGGGATCCAGGTACCATCAGCACAGATACATCCTACTAGAGTATAAGTTTCTCCTCGGTCAGCATAAGTTTATTTCTAAATATATTTTTTTCCTAACAACGCAATGACTTTGCTTGGTTTTATAACATAGGACAGACCAGTTTCGTCGCAATTCCAGAGACGTCCAGGCATATCCTTGATTCCCAATTTTACCATCAAATTTTCTAGTTTTAGATAAAAATCATTTAGAATTTCCCTATTTCCCATAGATGCTCTGTACGCGGCTAAATTTTCGGGAACCCGAAGTGTCAATCCATAGCGTTCTTTGGCTCCACCACCATTTGCTGGCTATTTTCCTTTCCTCATTAAAAAAGGTTTGTCGGTCTACTGATTCAGCTAGTTTATAAGCCAACTTTCTCACTTGATCTACAGTCAACCCGAAACCAAGTTCTTCCATTTCAATGATGTAATTAAAAATTTTTATTTCTGAATCAGCAGGTGGAGCGTGCGGTCTTCCCATCTTTGGTAAAGATGATGGTAGAGCGTTTTCTCCACTTCTCTTTAAAAATCGCTTTAATGTAGACCAAGGAACTTTCATTTGTTCTGCAGCCCCATAAATGCTTTTGGTTTCTCCCTTCACCATTTTCACTGCTGCTACTAAATCATGGATGTCGTAATCTCGATAACAACCTTTTTCTTGTGACTTTTCCATCTTCGACGTCTTAATAATCTAATAATAAGGTAAGGTATATTAGTGACATATGTAATTTGGTGATACCTTTAAATAATATTTCCATAGTTTTTTATGATACAATACATGTTTAGCTAGCAAAAAATGCAATGCATGCTACTTTCGAATATTTTAGCAAAGCACCAAAACATTGCAAAGATATGCTTGAAATTGTACGCCATTTTCTGAACGAAAACAGAAGAAACATGCATGCATAACCTAAGCTCTCAAAACTAAACAGGGGCAATATAAATTAAACTAATTGCACTAAAAATTAGTTTATACTCTTACCTACCTTCTGTAAAATTATAAATGTCCTATGCAGAAAAGAAATGTTTTATTTCAGTACATTTCAATAACTCGAGGAATGGAAGCCCCTTAACTCACCGTTAACACAACAGCGCACGTGGCATAATGTTTACAAGCTATAACATCAAGTTAAAATTAATTCCCATAATTTTCCGGAAAATTTTTAAAATTTTATCACCAAATTACCTATATCACCAAATTGGCTTACCTTACCCTAACACTTATGTTATTTTAGTTTATACAGTGTATCCCAGGATAGAAAGTTCTTTAAACTATATAACCTGTGTATTTAATGAGCCCTTTTCCTTCTTTCTTAGCTTCCGATATCGCATAAAAATCTATTTTATGTTCTTTTAACTCTTACTATATTTCTTCATTTTTGCTGTTCCATGTCTTGATATGCCAGTATGCGCGTTTAATTATGGTATTTCTTATTTTTTTTTCTTTTGTAGTAATCGCGTTTGGTTTGTTGTCCGTCTCTTTGCCCTTTTTCTCTCCAAGTTCGTCTTCGTGTGATCAGTGCATTGGTTCTATGAGCGTTATATTTTGCTTTGCCGTGGGTAGGCTGCTAATCTTGCCCACGAACCGTTCTCCTTTTTCCTCCAGGCGATAGACGCTATATTTGCAGTACGACAAATAGTGGAAAAATTCATAGAATACGAAAAACCGATCTTTATCTGCTTCATAGATCTAACAAAAACTTCTGACGGCGTAAAATTAACTAAATATGTTACAAGAAAAGGGGATTCCAATAGAAATTATTCGGGTGATCAAACAACTAAATACCCAAACCAAGACAAAACTTCCTGTCAACAACCAACTGACAGATGGAATACCTACCTATCTCAAATGGCATAAGACAAGGAGACTCCCTGAGTCCGACATTATTCAATTTAATAACGAACAAAATTATAGACAATGTTAAAAAACAAGTAACAGCTACCAGCTAGGAAATACAGAAATAAAAATACTACGCTACGCAGACGATGCCGCTATGTTTTCCGAAAATGAAGACAATTTACAGAGACTACTTCAAGCATTTCGCACAACAACCCAGCAATATAATATGAAAGTATCAGTGGAAAAAACAAAAACTTTGGTAGTAGCTTAAGAATCTATACGATGGAAATTAACCCTTAATATCTAACAAGATAATCAAACAGGTAATGAACTTGAAATATGTGGGATAGGAATTTCGAGCAATGGAAACTTATAAGCAGAAGTAAGAGCGCAGGCAAATAAAACGGCAGTTGTATCAGGATGTCTGAAGAATGTGGTATGGAACAACAAATACATGACCACAAAAGCAAATGTTAAGATTCATAAAACGTGTGTTCGCTCAATAATGGCAAACGCGGTAGAAATAAGAGCCGACATCACATTCACAAAACGCTCACTCCGAACAACGGAGATGAAGATACTAAGGAACATAACTGGAAAATCACTAAGAGACAGGATATCAAGTGAAAACACCAGAAAAACATGCAAAGTCCAAGACGTTATAAGATGGACTAGATAGAAGAAAAGAGTGGAACGAGCATGTGACGAGAATGAATAATGATAGGCTAATCAAAATCGCAGGAGATCAAAGGCCAACAAAAACAAGACCACCAGGAAGACCATCTAATAGGTGGAGAGATTCCTGGACATCAGCATCACAGGAATAGGACATTCGTATAAACAGGTCACTGACCTAATAAAAGAAGAAGAAGAAGAAGAGTTGTTTAAATAGGCAAAGTTGTGCAGTTTTGAATGCCACTTCAGATTCCGTTTTCTTTACAGTTAAATATCTTCGTAATTATAAAACATATTAATAAATGTTTCGTCTAAAAGTTAATTGCTTTGGTTGGGCACCCTTATAAATGATGTCAAAATAAAATTGAAATTGCGATATCTGAGGTATTGGTAGCAACTTTCTATTGTTAAATGTGCACCATATTTGATTTTTATATGGTTGAACAGCATTTGTTTTTTTTTTCAACGATTTATCACAACTTATGTCTGTAAAAATTAAATTGAAAATAATAAGTGTTTTAATAATTTTAAATAAAGTAAGCATGAAAACAAACTCACGTTAAGTTTACTTTGGAAACAATGTAACAAAAACAAAACATTTAAATACAGCGAATTGTCATATTAAATTAAATTCTTAAGTATCGTCTTAGGTTCTCAAATAGTATTTGGAAATTCTTGAAACATTTCTAGAAGCATTATTAGATGTTCTACCTTTGACACAAAATGTTCAAATATGGTACCAGCAAGATGGCGTTCCTGCCCACAATACCCGAAATGTTACTAATTATTCAAATGATCGTTTTGACCTTCCAGTAGTCGTACGGGGTCTCACAGATCTGAAAATTCTTATTTCAACTATAACTCTGTAATTTTTTGATATTACGGTCGGTTGGTCGTTTTCGGTACCTTTCGATAGAGTACTCTCTTATGCTCATACGAATGCGCATTAGTTTTGGTGTATTCTCTTGAGAGTTACCACCTGTGAGCCAAGTGAGGTGTCCTTGTAAGTGAATACATATTGATGGTGATGGCGATGGTTGAGCTGATTTAAATCATTTGATTCTTTTTTTACACTAAATGAACCTTATTTTCATTATTTCAATAATGACATATAGCATTTTTAAAGTAATATTTGAAAAAACAAAAAACATTAAGATACTGTCAAGAAATGTACGTTTTGCTTTGTTATTATTTTGTGAATTTTCAAATAAAGTTAGAAGTTAAAATTTTGTGACGAATGTGTTTTATTATCCTAATAAACAAATATATTCAGTAATGAGCAATATTTCTTAATTAGTATGAGTGTAAAAAATCAGAATACCAAGGGGTCTGAGAGACCTACTGCGACTACTTGTGTCCAGATAAAAGGTGCTACTACTGGAAGGTTAATAACATATTATAAGCGACAATCGTTGACCAGCCAGGTCAGCAGACTTAACGCCTCTTGGTTTTTATTTATGGTGTATAGTGTATAGAAGTAATTTTAATTATAATAATGTAGAACTACGTAAAGCGGTGGTGCAAGCATTTAGCGGTATTAATTGTAATACATTGCGAAAAGTAACTGGTAGTGTCGGAAAACGGTGTCGATTGTGTTTAGCCAATAACGGTTAGCATTTTGAGCATTTATTTTAATTTTAATATTTAGTAGTATTTACATGTTTTCTTTTTGTTTTCAAAGTAAAGTTAACGTGCATTTGTTATCATGCCTAATTTATTTAAAATTAAAACACTTAATATTTTTAAATATTTTTTATTCAGACATAAGTTGTGATACATTTAATATAAAAAGGTTCCTACGAATATCTCGGAAACCGCAATTTTGAATTTTATTTTTACATCATTTATAAGTGTGTCTAATCAAACCAAGTAATTTTTGTATGCAACATGATTTCATATTTTTATAATTACAGAGGTATTTGACTGTAAAGAAAATAATAATTTACAGTTCTTTTTAAATTAATTTCTAAACTGTTCGGAATTTTAAAATGTTCTCTACGGAATCTAAATCAGCACTAAAAACTGCACAACTTTGCCTACTTAAACAGATCTCTAGCTCTAATAATAAGAAAGATACCCATGCCTACTCAATCTGGGACACACTGCATAAGTCGGTACGTAATCCTGATTAAACAGAGTTTTGCGCGCCTAATTGGTAATCCTTCTTTATTTATAGTATTTTACATTTAAATTTTGTTCCGAGTAATTCCGGCGTGTAAGTAATGTCCACAAAATGTGTTTCGCATTGTAAAATTTACTTTGTGATGGACACTTTGAGAAATCACTAAGTTTCGTAGATACTTTAATTTTCTAAATGAAAATATCAGAGCTACAGTTTTCAAATTTGATATAATGAGCAACCTTACTTGATAGTCTAGAAATCAATACAGTGAAGTTATTACTATAGCAGTTGACGTTATATTATTTGCTATTAAAATATTGTAATATTGTGCAACTCCCACAGTGTAGTGTAATACAATCTAGGAAAGATTGGTATTAAAAAAAACGCTCTGTTTTGACGTAAGTTACATTTTTTTATAAATTCTAACAACTTGATAAGCTTGGATGAATTTTCTTCTTCTTTCAAAATGCTCTGAACATACCATGCATTTTCATTATACGTAAAGATATTTCCAATACTTCATAAGTGACTATTATTCGATATACCCTACAATCAACCGGAACATAGCAAGGATATTTTTTCGAATTTGCCTCTCGAAAGTAATATGAATCTTCTATACTCTATCTCTGATATTATTTATGCGAATATACTTTTACTGGAATTGGAATTGCATGGTATGAATAGTGCGTTTTAAAATTATGCACTACCTAATGTTTTCCTGTGGAGCTATTTCTGTTGATCTAACATTGCAATTTCTTAGATAAGGAAATTATATCCAACATCGTGCTGTAACGTAGTTCCTTTTTGCTTATTGGGCCACTCGTTCAATTACTTATATTGCTCGGGTAAGCTCGGGGGATGTCCAGAGATCAGTAATAACAGCTTGTAAATAACAATAGGTTTATTAATAAATGTTCTGAAATAAATGTAATCTGTTTGTACAAAAATAACATGAAATTCTGTATAAAGCAAATAAACGAAAATCCTGGGTACGGCCCTGGGCCCTGCTTTGGTAGCTCCAACAGACTCGGGGACATTGTAGCTACTCTCCGAGAAGCGGACGCTGATTGGTTGCCGTCCGTGTGCGTGTTCCGTGTTGTTCGTAGGTGGCAAGATGTCTGCCACCGCTGCTCTAATTAAAGTGACAGAAAAATACACGATTATATTTGATTGTGAATTCGCGAATGTGCAAGTTCTCTGGTAATTAATTCAGATTTGTGATTGTGAATAAAGATTCTCGCAGTGTATGCCGACTTTACGAAAATATACATGAATTTTAGAAATAAAGTTCCCAATGATCGCTTCGCGTCGAACTCCTCTGGGTTCCTTCGACCTAGGCAGTTCTGCATAAACAATCGGTAGGTATTACTCTCAATTTTACGTTAATAACGATTTCAAACAGGAAATAATTTATACTAGCTTTCCTGGAATTGAAAAATTCAAACTACGCGTTTGTCACAGTGTATTGGGTTCGAATTCTGTTTAACCTGGCTTCGCTTTTTAATAAATCTTAATCGCACGGGACTCTGAATTCTACAGTGGAAAATTATCGGGCACAGTGTTAAACAAATCTTATTTCGCCGGCCAAAAGTTTCTCTGGTCGTTACGTAAATAAAATACGGGACAAATCTCTCATATAGACTTGCACAAAAAGATTCTCTGCGTCTGAAGCACAAACCTAGAAAAAGTATAGACTGAGCATACCACTGGCTGTATTTGTTCCAAGAAGTCGGCCATGATACGAGTCTCAGATATCATCACGTGACTATTATTTACTCTCTGTCAAGGCTCACCATCCTTGTTTATGACTCAGTCGCGTGGCCTATGTTTACACGCTTGTTTTGTTTGTAAGCTAACCTAACTTTTTGGTGGATAAGGTTTTTGTCACAAAAAGTGTTATTGATTATTTTGTGGTACTGTTATAATGGTTAATTGTGTGATCTGTTGCTGCAAGAAAGGTAGTGATACTACAAAAAACAAAAGTTTTCACAGGTGAGTACACATTTACGGAAAATTATTACGTTTGTAAGCATTTTATCATGTTGCTTGACTTTTCTTTAAAAGTTTATAAATAGTAAATAAAACAACAAAGTAAAGTTGCATAAAAACAATGCTTACTCGTTGCATTCGTGGGCTTGTTAAATGCTGTACTAAAATAAAATTACGCAAGCTTATACAAGAATCAAGGTTTGCGCTGCTACAAATTAATACAAAATTAATTTTAACCCCAAAAGTCAGAATCATAACACAATAACTTGCATTGCCAACTTATAACACATGGCAAACTTAAAGAAACTAATTCCACTAAAAATCAACTAAATGAGACTCGTAGCATGGCGACGTTTTGTGAAGAGGTTTTAAGAGTAGGGAGTACAGGCGTCATCAGTCTATACTTTTTCTAGGTTTGTGGTCTGAAGGCTGTGTATCGTTCTGGGGTATCCGAAATTGCTCCGGTTCGTCTAAGTATACAGGGTACTCAAATTAAAATTTGACGGATCGTGAAAGTTCCTCCACGCTCACGGCAAACTTTATACAGGGGTTTCAACTGGTAATAGAAAAGATTACAACGTTTCTACGTCACCAATTCGAACACTGGTTCAAACCGTTATAATAATTTACTGGCAGAACTCTTTATCGCCGTGGGAGAATTCAAACACTCCCCCGTCCAGCGATACAAAGGTCTCCAACACGGAAATCGGTCGGTCGGGTATAAACAATATTAAAACAGCTAAGCAGGTTCAACGATAAATAATTACCAACTTCACTGCGAAACAAAAACTTTCACGGCGGCTGCCTACGGTAGAGGGCCGGTAGATCGCTCGGCGTCGGAGTCTCGAACTGGAAATATAAAAATTGTTAAACGGTTAATGCAACACCGGCGAACACTGGAAAATTAATTCACTCGCAGGTATGGTACGGATTTAATTAAACTGGACTGTATTCACTTGGTTAATTTTACAGTATCGGAATATTTAACTGGGATCTTTTAAGAACAATTCTTAAAGGAAAAAGAACGACTGTATATTTCTGACTTTTGAATCAATCAAGAGCCGGAAATACGAGTCAAAAAGTGATTTCAAATTGGCCGCGCTGGGGTTTTATACTGGCCATTTCGGGGTAGTCGGACATGCTCGTATTCCCACTCCAACGGGAAAGGAACGTTTGCTTCTGGCGAATTCTCGGATGACGACGGTGACAGATGTTTGTTGTTCAGCATTCTTATCTTCTGAACGCCAAAATGTGGAGTTTTTGAGATTGCTAATTACTCAGCAATTTAATTCAATCTTCACATTTTTACCCCGTTACAGTGCATTAAAACATCTGAAGACTGGAAATAGGTATTATATATTTATGAACAATGTATAAATAATTTATTCAGGTTTGTCAAGCAAGCAAAACTACTACTTATATCAGATGCAAAATATTTTAAGCAACGCAAATGAATATCTTAACCCAAACACCTTCTAATTTATATATTCAGAAATAAATATCGCATGTTATTCAGTGAAAGCAGTATGTCAACTAAGCAATTATAGACTGAATTAAGTACAGACACTCGCTGCATTAATTTTTTGTATTCAGAAGCATACGTCTTACATGCAAAAATAATAAATATTCTTGTGATGTATTGTAACCAATATCAGCAATATAGGATGAGGACAATATTTAATTTCAGCCATGGGTGCTAAATCTTATTGCGGCGTTGATTTTGATTCCAATAATAAAAATATTATAGTAGTTATTAAAGCCTTGGGAGACGAACATGGCAACGTTTCAAGACATTTTGGCAAACAAAAATTGTTTATTTTTAAGCATAAGCGAAACAATGCGGAATATTACGCAATTTCCTGGCTAAAATTTAATGATTTGTGGTAATAAACAATGCTTAAATTTGATTATTACGCCAAGTTCCTTTAACAATAAAGCTAAAGAAATGTCAAGTTGACTATTAACAAAGATCACTAATTTCGAGCTATTTACAAGCAAATGGGATTAAGTTTTGAGAAGTAGCTTAAATACTGATTCAGTGACGACCTAAATAGGCAACATATACTAAGAAATAGCAGAATTTTATTGACATACCAATTTGTGAGTCTTTTTATTGCTTACGGGATTATAAAAACAAGAATCCCGCGGATTTTAGTCAATTTGTTTTAGTCTGTCTAAAGATATTATAAAGAAATTATTTGCTTTATGGATGTGTTTAGATTACGGATGTGTAATTAATCATTCTTTAGTATCTCACAGTGAGTGATAGTTGTCACAAATACTTGGCATTATTTTTTTGTTTATAAACGCCGCCGCAGCTCTAGTAGTATGAGCAAGGGTGTGGGTTTCATAGATTTTTTAATATTGGGCGCCAGCCGATGAGGAAATAGGACAAGCAAGGACAAGGCATAACCTTTAATATATATGTATATGTATATATACAGGGTGATTTAGAATAGGCGTAAAAAGCTTTGACAACGTGTTCGGGAAGTCATTTTACGAAAAAAGTTATATAAATATAGGTCCTATTTTGTTTATTTACAGAACTACATCAGATTTAACTTTTATTAAATTAGAAATAATCATTAAAGTACAACTTTAAGAAATACATAACTGGAAAAATAAATGGCTATGAAAGAAAAATATTCCCTATAACACTTGTTCAAAATGCCTCTCTTGAGCTCGAATGCAAGCATGACACCTGGGAACCATTGAGTCGTAAACACGCGCCATTGTTGTTTCATCTTGACGAATTTCAGTAAATCTATTTGTTATTTGGTCAAGTAATTGTTCTCACGTGTATTAATTTCGATAATGTAAACCTGTTGCTTCAAATGGCCCCAAAGAAAAAAATCCAAGGGGTGTAGGTCGGGAGATCTCGGCAGCCAAGCAATAAAACCTCTCCTACCAATCCATCGTTCAGGATAATGTGCATCCAACCATTGACCTTCATGTCTACCGTAGTGAGGTGGAGCGCCATCGTGTTGAAACCACATCTGTTGCCGATCACGAAGAGGAGTATGTTCGATCTAAAACTTCTAATTCAAGCAGTTCTCCGTTAAAGATACCGGCCCAAGCATTCACCCTAAAACGGTGTTGCAACCGCGATTGTCTAACAGCATATGGATTCTGGAGATCCCATAGATGGTAATTATGAGAGCTATTAATGCCATCTCTAGTAAATTGGGCCTCATCTGTCCATACTATTCTAGTAAAAAAAATTGGATCTTCGGCAATTGTTTGTAACAACCAAGTACAAAACTCAACAGTCAACACGTTGGCCGTAATCTTCCAGGTGTAATGCCTGGACACGTTGAATGTGATATTATGTAACTGTTCACGATGTAGTGTTCGCCATACAAAGTTTTGAGATAGACGAAACAGCCCTGCGATGAGTCTAGTGCTCAGTGTGGGGTTGTCCAACACTGCATCAGTTACATTTTCTTCGTTATTGACAATATCTTCTCTAGCGTGATTACCTCTATCATTACGTGGAATAACAATTGAACCAGTTTCCTTGAGTCGTTGAAAAGTACGGCCGAAATCTCTGTGACACGGTTGACTCAATCAGGAAATCAGCGATACTCTCTAGACTCCTGACGACCGTTACCATCACAATACCCATACAGATAAACAATGTCTGCGTATTCAGCTACACTAAACTCACTCATTTTGACAACCAGCAACTTAATTGTTTCACAAATTTTATTGTTTATTTCCATGGCTACAAGATTTTAAAGTTGTACTTTAAAAATTATTTCTAATTCAATAAAATTTAAATCTGATGTAGTTCTGTAAATAAACAAAATACGACCTGTATTTGTATAACTTTTATTCTTAAAATGACTTCCCGAGCAGAATGTCAAACTTTTTTACACCTATTATAAATCACTCTGTATATCTATATATATGTATATATATAATTACTAAGACCAAACAATGAAGTCTTCCACGGCGATCTGTACTTCTGCGTCAGACTCAAAATACCGTCCTAACCTTGCCTGCAGAAGGTTGTTCTTCAAACTTCTTCGGTGATGGTTAACTTGAATGTTTCCACTGCATCGACGATAATTTACTGGATGGCTCGTAGTAATGGCACCAAGTTTCGTCACCAGCAATTATTGACAGAGGAAAGTCATCACCATTTTGCCTATAGTCTGTGAGGTGTTGTAGAGATAAGCTCATTGGCAAGCATTTTGGTCCATTAGAAAAGAAACGAGAACTCCATTGCGAACAAACTTTGCTGTAACCCAGATTACGAACACTACTATGGACAGATCCTACACTCGCACCAACAATTTCTGAAATTTCTCTAATTGAAATTCGACGATTTTCTCTAATAAGGCCTTCCACACATGTCATACAGTTTTCTGTTGATGCAATACACCGTGCACCTGGTTACGGCTCATGCATAGTTCCCTCTTTTCCATTCTTAAATTTTTGGCACCATTCCTTCACATGAATTTCCATACACTGCTTGCATTCGCGTATGAATCTGCAATGGCTGCACACCCTCAGTGCATAAAAATTGTAGGACCGCACGCTGATCAAACTTGGACGAATTTCAACAACAAACGCCATTTCGAAATCGAAGTTTTAAAAGTCAGAATCAAATGCAAACGCCAGAAAGTTATTAATGCGTGCTTACAAACACTACTAACATTAGCAAACATCATTTGAATTATTGCATTTGTTTTTAAGGCTAAGTAGATTAACGATGGGTTTCAGTTGAACAGGTCGCGTACTTAAACTATATAATCAACCGCTGACCGGATCTATATCTTGGAGGGTCTGCATTGCCGAACAATCAAAAGTGTGGACAAATGATGTTACAGCGTCATCAATTACAAATCGCTTTTCAGAAGCGAGTTTTACTGACAATTACGCGCACGAATGGGAAGCAGAAGACTACGAGGTCGGACAAATATATAACGGGATTGATCAAATACAAAGCATGTGAGGTAGCCATAGGTGAAAATACCTCTAGCATCCTTCGAAGTAATCTCCCTTGATTTCTACGCACCGTTGACATCGACGATACAAGTCGCGGAAAGCCTGCTTAAACTTGTCGCGAGGAAGTGCGTTTAGTTCAGCGGTAACATTCTGTTGAATGTCTTCCACGTCGTCAAAGCGCCTTCCCTTGAGGGTCAATTCCAGCTGAGGAAACAGCATGAAGTCCGCTGAAGACAGATCCGGCGAATAGGGAGGATGTTCTAAGACTGGGACATTTCTTGTAGCTAAAAACGTCTTCACAATCAAGGCAGAATGCACACGGGCATTGTCGTGTAAAAGGTGCCATTTGCCGAAGGCTGCCAAATGCGGTGTGCGCTATATGTAGACGAAAGTTCCAGCTACAATTTGGATATGAATTTGAAACAGTCAGTTTCTTATAGCGTCCGCAGTAGTGCCAATCCCGTTTATTTGTCCGACCTCGTATATAGTTCTATTAGAATTAAAAGAAAGCTGGGAAAGTTTGAAAACTCACGTTAATATTGTCGATGAAATTGAACTGCAAATTGATGAACATGTGTTCGGGTATCCCAGTGACGGGGATATTATTGACAGCATTACAAATAAAGATTTTGGGGAAGACACTAAAGAAAAGAAACGAAGAGGAAGTAGACAATAGAGTGGTTTCATTCCTGTAGAAGATTACGATTTAACTGCGTTTTTCACCATCATTTCTGTCGTTTATAAGCAATTTTGAAAACTTAATTATTTTGTTGTTTCATTTATCGAATTTTAGAAAATTCCTCATATAGATATGAGGAATTTTTTCACAGGCCCTTGGCACCTGCACAAGGGGTTCAGGTATTTCCGAGATAACGAACATTATTGAAAATGTTTCCCAATTATTCATGATAAATACAGATATGTGGATTTTGGTAAATCGATATCGTTGATACTGAAATTAATATCGTTTCAATGTTTACACGCGGCACACCGTTTCCGGATATATTAATTTTTATAACTGCTCTTATATTAATAATTTTAATTTTTAGGGTGTTATGAAAATTTTAGTCGTTTTAAAATGGAAACATTACTTTTCAATTTGAATTACCTTTCAAAAAGATCAGTTCATTCATACATTCAGATACTTCAAACTTTGCATAATTACTGTAGTTCGGATACGATGATGGTGAATGTATTAAGTGCGTTGACACGTCATGTGTTAATTGTAACAATTCTTAAATATTTATCCTGACTCTGTTTAAAAGTGTATGAATCCACACCAAACGGTAACTTTGAAGTCATGAAATCCTTGCTGACTTACAATAAACCGACGATTTTCAGAGAAAATCCTACACCATTCAGCTGAATATGGGCTTCATCGCTTCAAAAAACGTTATCCTGCCACAACCGATTTAGTTGAATTCTGTTAATAGACTGAGAGCGAAATTAGATTTGATTGGATTATCCGTTTCTATAAATTCAAAGAATGCTTGGATTTTGTAGGGATACACTTTAAAGTATTTTTGTAGAAATCACCCAATCGTTGTACTTTGCAGCTTAAATATCACTGCATATGGAGAAGTAATTATTTTCAGCCTTTTCTTCAGTTAAATCTTTAACTGTGTTCATGTTATTCACTCATTAGATGCTAAGTCATTAGGAGTCGCTTTTATATAAATTTAGAAAATGAGAAATACATTTTAAAGATTGTTCTTATACAAATGAAAGAAAAATATTTTTTAGGTCTTAGCTTCTCTGTCAAGTCACAAAATGTAATCAAAATGCATTAAGCTGGTTTCAAATTATATTTTCATAAAATTTTCAAAAATTTTGTGCACTTGGTAATTATAATTATATTGATCTAGAAAATCACCAAAGCTTATGTCGATTTAATTAACGATTTTCCAGGAAATTACAATGTTTTATTTTCAAAGGACTGCATCGGCTTCAATATTGAAGCTGAATAGTTTGTGAAAAATTAAAGTCTTTATATGATAGCATTTGTCTAATTTCCGCTTATAGTTCCATATTTTTTTAAAATTTATTCGTTTTTTAATTAAGCTTGTAGTTTCGAAACAGATAATGTTAAAAAGGAACGGATATTTCTGTTAAAATATTTTCAGTTTTTGTCACACGGTATCGAGAAGTAAAGGCAGCTGCACTATGTGTTTTTTATATTTACTTAAAGTGGTTTTCAGAAGATTCAGAGGTAAAGTTGTTTTCAAGAGCATCTTTAGACACTGAAATAAATTTTACGACTTCCGGTTTGTACAGGAAACGCCAATAAATGTTTTATGAGAAATGAAATACCCTGTATTTTTTACATTTTAGAATAAGGACATTGAAGATGTTTTTGAATCATATAATTTGGTCTACTTACGTCGAACAATTGGAGTGATTGTAGTTAAGCAACAATTAGTTGTGTTTCTTGTTTATATTAGCTATCGAAAATAATGTTCCCTGCCTTACAAATACACTATATTGAATTTAGGTCTTCAAATGTGTTCCTTTAGTCAAAAGTATCAAGGATAAAAATTAACTTTTGTTTTCTGGTAGACCCTTCTTCACATCAGCGACCGATTTCCTGAAAAATATCCTTTTCCGTTCAACGGTTTACTGTCACACCCTTTTTATCTCTAAATGCTTCCTTTGGGGATACGCAACAATAAATTTTGAAGCCTCGGCAAGTTAACGTAATGGGGCCAATTTATATTATTTTACAAAGGTAGCGCAAAAAAAATTTAAAAAAGAATAATTAATTACTCGACCAAAATTTACCGAATTTACTTAAAACACCAATCGCAACAGCATATGACTTTTGACTAGTTGTTTTACCAAATCATTCAAAAGTGGATTAATAACTACCCTGCAATTCAGCTTAAACACAGAACAATATTACAAGTCCTGCAAGTTTCACATTCCAACTTGGCTTTCTCTAACTTTATTGGTCTCGCGCTTTCAAAGTTCCCTCGGGAACGTCTTGTTGGCGTGGAAAGCAAGGGTTGTCGGGTTTTAGATAAACGAAACGGTAAAGCCTGAAGGATATGTTTAAATTCGTAATTTTTCTTGAGATCCATGGGGGGTAAGGAATTAGCTGCAGGGATGAAAGTTATACGTTTTCGAAGCGTTCGGGCTTCTGAAAGCTTTGTAGCGGCAACAATAGCTACATAATGCCAAAACCAGGTGTATTAACATCCATTAGCGAATTGTATAACTTATAAACATCCTATCGGAACCTGTCAGTTGATTAACAGCGGTCGATAGCGAAGTTCGCGTTTTCGCGCTCCAACATCAAGTTGACCAACATTATTAAGTTAGCGAGTTGACAGTTCCCTTTTCAACGGGAGCCACGCAACACTGATTGCGTCTAAAAGACACGGCCAAACTTTCTGAGTGATTTCTAATTTGGTTTTCGTCTTTTGCATTGTCAGCGGTAGATTTATCGGTTTAAGGATTGTCGCATAAATCAGCTCTTAAGAAGCTTTATTAAATATTTGTATCGATTGGAGTAGCATATTGGCTGTGGTCTCGGGAGTAGTTTGAAACGGGAGGGGCCTATATTAAAATGAAATACAGTTATAGGAATATACGTTTTTTTTTTATAAATTAAACATTGACGCAGGACGTGCGGCCGCGGCCGTTTCTACGCGAGAACGTTTACAGACGGAGTCGTTTGAACTTAATTTCATCGAAACCTTCCTTACCTTTTTAAGATATTACAATTATAAATTCCACAAAGTTGGCTTGAAAATAGATACAATTTGATTAACATGGCGTAGTAATAAATATTTGCGGTAATTTTCTGCTCACTAATATACATTAAGTTACTTAATGAATAGTAAAGTTTAAATGTAGACTTGGAGAAATGTTAACAAGGTTTAAATTCCATGGAAGCATACTTATTAACTTTAAGTTTGATGTAATATCTCTCGCGTCTACTCACCATCCACCAGTAAAGGTATGTATGAATACGATTATCTGACATAGTAGAACTCAATGCAAACGTCTTTCTTCAAATAAATAAAAATAGAAGACGACTAATGCATGAAACCACCACGCCTAACCTCAAAATTGGAAGGTACCATAAAGTCAACTGAATACAGTTGTATTACGTTAACATTTTCGCCCTCAAACGTTTACGAGTTCAAACGTTCCGGATTCAAACGTCCTCGAGTTCGAACATCCCTGCGTTCAAGGGTCCTGGTGTCAAACCGGGAACAGACCATTCGTAGCGCCCGAGTCACAGGGGCACCGGGGCCGAGTAGCAGCGGCCAAAGCGCCGCGGTTCCAACTCGCTGCGGTCCAACTCGTCGCGGACCGACTTGTCGCGAAAGTTTACAGTTTGGACAATAAAATTAGACAAAAGCGTTGACAGCACATTTTTATTTATTTATTAATTAGCACATACTAGTTTCACAGCAGAACTACTACATGAATGATCGTTGATCGTCTCGACAACCTGTCGGCCAATAGTGTGGATCCTCGTTTTACAACGACCACTTTACACACACCGTCAAATGTGCACACTAGCGTTACTAGTTATATAGAACACATGAATAAAACCGATTCAGCAGAACTTTTCTTTTCCACTACAAAATTTGGCCTTCCATTTCTAAGCAAACTTAATCGGAGACAACTGAACCAAAGATTTATCTGAACGTTCTACAAGCAGGGGTAGTGCTAATGGACTATAACAATATCTATGCATTTAAGGCAGGAGAAGCTGATTACTGTTAATTACCTAAGTACAAATTAAAAAGTATCTTCAAATATTTTTCGGTAAATCCGAATTTATCTGACACCTAACAAATTCTAAAAATTATAGTTTATATTATTTAAGTAGCAGTTTGTAGAATTACAATTTTTGGCGGCCACTCGGGCGGCGGCGCGGCGGGTCGGACCGCGGCGAGCAAGGTTTTGCGGCGAATCGGCTGCGGCGACTCGGCCACTACGAATTGTATCCGACCGTGCCAGATGACCTATCATCCAAACGTCGCCGCATTAAAACTACTTTGCGCTCAAACGACTTGGTTTTAAAGCCCCACGTTCAAATTGCTTTGCAAACGTGCCGGTGTTGAAATGGCTTTGCGTTTAAATGTCCTAGCGTTCAAACGAACCTATGTTTAAATGTCCCCGTGTACAAACGTCTCCAAGTTCAAATATCTCCGCTTTCAAAAACGTCCCCGGTTTAAACATTCCCACATTCATAGGTCCCCACGTACAAAATTTCTACTTTCAAACGTTTCGGGTTCAAACATCCCCATGTTCGAACGTCCCAATGTACAAACATTTCGGAGTTGAAACTTCCCCAAGTTCAAACGCTCCTATGTACAAACATCCTCGAGTTGAAACGTCCCTGCCTTCAAACGTTTCAGCTTTCAAGCGTTCCGGTTCAAATATCTCCGCGCTCAAACCTCCAAGAATTCAAACTTCCCTACGTTCAAACGACTCGGTTTTAAAGTTCCGTGCTCATACTTTCTTGAAAACGTCCCTACGTTTAAAAGGTGCCGTGTTGGAACGTCTCCGCATTCGAACGAACCCCAGTGCAACGTGCCCATGTACAAACGTCCGTCTGTTCAAACGATTCTGCTTGTAAACGTCCGGGATTCAAATTTCCCCATGTTCGAACGTTACCATGTACAAACGTCCATGAGTTGAAACGTCCCTACCATCAAATGTTTCAGCGTTCAAACGTCCCTGAATTCAAACTTCCCTACGTTCAAACGACTCGGTTTGAAAGTTCCACACTCATACTTTCTTGCAAACGTCCATGCATTTAACCGGCTCTGCGTTGGAACGTCCCCGCATTCAAAGGAACCCCAGTTCGAACCTCCTCGTGTACAAACCTCCGTGTGTTCAAACGATCCTTCTTTTAAATGTCCCGGGTTCAAATGTTTCCATGTACAAACATCCTCGAGTTGAAACGTCCCTGCCTTCGAACGTTTCAGCGTTCATGCGTTCCGGTTCAAACATCCCCGCTCTCAAACGTCCCCAAATTCAAACTTCCCTACGTTCAAGTGATTCGATTTTAAAGTTCCATGCTCCTACTTTCTTGCAAATGTCCCTGCGGTTGAACGGCCCTGCGTTGGAACGTTCCCGCATTCAAACGAACCCCAGTTCAAACGAACCCCAGTTCAAACGAAGCCCAGTTCAAACGTCCCCGTTGTTACGGGCCAATCAAACTTTTCCGACGACCCGTAACCGGATAGGTGGAAAACGGCCTAGAGCTTAGCTCAGAAGAGTAGGGGGAGATCGTGAAAATCGCTTACGGAAGGAAATCTTTAGTTGTGTACAGGGTAAGTCAAAATTAGTGGGCGCCACCTTCCAAATCCAGCTGATTATAGTTCCTCGTGGAAGGCCGAGAAGCCAACAGCTTACGGGAATGGAACTCATATTTATTGTGCCTCCTCCTATATATTTAAGCTTGCAAAATTCGTACGCAAACAAATACAGAGTACACAAAAATAAAAGAGGCAGTAAATTTTAAAACACATATAATGAAATAATTGAAATGGCGATACAAAAAGAAAAGACAGGAACTGGCATTTTTATGGTTTTACAAATAATATTTGACCGTCCAAGAAAACAAAACCCGCCGCCGTTGACGCACGATATTTAGGATATTTCAATAAATCTTTGAACGTCCAAGAAAACAAAACACTCCGCCGCTGACGCACGATATTTAGGATATTTCAATAAATCTGTATGGCCAATGGCGTAGAGTTTACAGGAAAATACAGTATTGATATCTTTTTTACAATTAACAACAAACAAATGGCGACTGAAGATCGCTTTTAGGTTGCATAAAACAAGTTCAATAACGTGGAATTTTGCAAGTTTGGCGAGAAAAAAAAAGGTTTCTTTTACACTGCACAAAAATACTGGTTCTTTACCTTGAATTCCGGTGGAGGCAGGCACAATTGCGGAGGGGGGGGGGTTGATTTCCAGATGCAGGTACAGTCGAGAAAGGGGGTATTTTTCCGGCCCGGGAAAAAGGTAGAAGGCCTCAGGAAACCAGGCGGACGAAACATTGGTAGGTACGCTCCTGGGGAAGCAGATTATTCCCAACAGGATCAGTTGAATTATTTCCAACGGAGACAGTCGTCGTTGAGGGCAACAGGAATTTCAAACGCTTGTATCACCAACAGACCCAACAATCACATTTTCACGGGTTCAAACGCTTTTATCCGAATGAATCGAAGAAAAAAACAATCACACTTGGTTGTTCTGTAACCAGGCTACACTGTTAAAACTTATTTAGATCCGACTTAGTCGAAATGATACTAATTGCCAAAAGCAATATTCGGTACGATAACCTCAATTTAACAGGTGCCGCAAAAAAAACCCGCTCTTCATGCACGTTCGTATCGGACCCAAGCTTGTTGCCTACTTTATTTTCCGTTACGGCCCTTCCATGAAGATGTAATTTCAGAACGCCCGGAGTCATTCAGGATGTAAGGCTGACTGACTAACTTTCGCAACGGGAATCTGCACTTCCCCCAAAGGATTGCACCATATTTCGAAATGTGATGAAATGTTCCAGAATACGGGACACGTGAGTTCTCAGAAGCGTTAAGGTCAAGCGCGAGAAAAACAATATTCGGCAATATCGGCACAAAAGGTACTGTCAACATAACTCAAACTTAGAAAGACAACAACAAAATAGCGAAACGGTAACTCAAAATAAGACTGCAGTTAAAATAACGTTATTAATTCCGACGAAGCGGCAATCAAATTAAGAAATTAATTCATATAGAGCGGCAAATTTTAAAAGAACATAACACCGTGTACAAACGTCCGCGTATTTAAACGACTCTGCTTTTAAATGTCCCAGGTTCAAATGTCCCCACGTTCAAACATTTCCAATTCATGCGTTCAAACGTCTCTGTGTCTGAACGTCCTTGTGTTCAAACGTTCTCACTTTCCGTGTATAAACGAACCTACGCTCAAACGTCGCTGCCTTGAAACATCCCAAGTTCAAATGTTTACGAGGGGCTAAGCTCAGATTTATGGGGGACTTTTGCGTTTCAGGTATATAACTATTTTTTAAATGATATTTTCCTACATACTACGAGCTAAACCTTTGTTTTCATACCTACAAAAATAGTCGATTGGATTCAAGTTGAAAATTCTTGGTGGCCACCAAATATGTCCGGTTATACGAAATCACATAGAGTACCGTGAAACTACATTACGCACACTATGAGGTTTAGCAACAACATGCTTAATAATTTAAATCAGTGGTTGTCATGGTAATTCGTATAATTCATTTTCCATTCCATTATTTTGTGGTTTATATATAATTCTCTGTTACAATCCCGATAAACGTCTCAGGTTAAAAATTCCTGTAGATTCGATTATAGAGGAAAAGCAATAATTGAAATGTTTGTTCTTACTATCATTTACTGAAATTATTGGATTTTCTTGGAAATATAATATAGTATTCGATTCGATATTTGCTGTAATATGTCTTCTTCAGTTTTTTAAAATCTCAATCACAAAGATGTGGTTACTTCAAAAAGTTACCTTGCTAGAGATTTTTCTTAACAGCAGTTTAATAAATGCTTGACAATTTTGTAAGTGTGCTATATTATAGCAATACTGTTCCGGTTGGCAATAACAGAACTATTTATTATCGAATGCAATAATTGGAAATAGATGGAAGTGTAAAAAAAAAGGTTTGTTGGTGATATTCACGTCAGCTTTGAAAGGAATATAATTATGGTATTTCCTCGCAATCAGAAAAATATAAGGGAATCAAATATGTAAACACATACAAACTACAAAAAATCTAACAAAAAATTAGTTATACGAAATAAAATTCATAAAAATATATGTAAATAACACGAAATAACGTGTACATTATTTATTGTTAAAAGCAAATTTTTATGTTTTAATTACAGTATTATATTTATTTCTCAAATTATCTATCTTAATATTGGAGGGACAAAGCCTAAATCTGTTTTTATTCTAATTTCCCAATGTGATTTTAGTGTCTCTGAAGATTTTTCCCAAAGTTCACTCGCTATCAACACGCATTAGTCGATAGAAGCCACCCCATTCTAATTTCCATTATAATGCAGAAAATAGGTTGCAAGTGTCATACTTCAAATCCCTAAAGGTTACTAAAATCGATCATTCCCAGTTGAGTTAACATTCAGATGAGAAAACAGGGTTTCCTGCGACGTCATAGGAATAACGATAGGTCAGTCGAAAAGATTCGTGGATGCGAATATAAGCACTGCTAACGGACCGTAAATCATTGTGTGTCTTAAGAGGCAGCCATGACAACGTCCAATTTGGATTTCGTATAAAATTTTTTTTGAACGGGTTTTACGTAACTACGTTGGCGTGGACTTTGGATTCTTTCAAGCTCATATTTGCGCAAAATAATATAGGAGGAAGAAATGTATCACAGAAGTGGCATGAGGAAAATAATGAAATTTTTTATTTATGGAACACTAAATAAGGTTCAGGAAGCTAGATAGGTTTGTATTTTTCTTTTATGTTTCGTGCAGATAGTAAACAACGCCATATGGCGTTGAAGGATAAACAACGCGATGCACAACAAGATATTATTTGGTTATTACTTTTGTGTTTATAAAGCGGGATTTTCCACCAATTTTCCTTAATCGTGGAATTTAATAAACTATTTTTTTAGGTCTTGGCTGTAATTAAGTTAGAGACTATTGTTGCATACGCAACCCTATGGAGGATAGAATCTAAGACAATAATATTGTTATGATCTATGTTTTGGTAAGTTCTGAAAACAATATTAAATCGTAAGGCAACGTTTGCTGATTACGATTGGATAATACTGGATCTTGTTGTAATAACCTAACTTCGATCGATGCTTCTCAATTTAGTGCGAGACGAAGCTTATTCCTTGTTGCCAACAATTGCCTAATCACAATTTTATAAAAAAAATAAGTTGTAACGAGATGTAAGTTATATACTTTGTAAATTCGTGTAACTGATAAGTAATGGCAAGTTTAGTGGTTTACAGTAATATATTTTCTCCGCGATTTTTCTGCTTTGTAAAAGTACTTCTAGAGCATAAAAAATAATCTCTGTAATTGAATTTAAAACTGTGCTAGTCTTTTATAATTGACGGGTTCCAGTCTACCTTCCATTAGCGCAAGGTTATGGTTAAGAACAGTGGAAAAGTTACCCAATTAATATGCAGAGATATTGTTGGCCAGTATTGTATGGTACTTTATTTGAAAGAGCGAGATCTAGGACGCGGTTTTCCAAGCATCTCTATGCACTTAGGCCACATTTAGCCCATTGTACACCCTAACTGAGAATTTTGCCTATCTGGGGTAATTCTAAATCCAGTAGTGATTTTTAACGTGTCACACATCGCAGCGGCAGGGAACCTACTGTTTTAGTTTTTATCCAACAGAAGGGACACTTTCAGATTTTGTCCCGTTAGAAATATCTTACCGACCTCGGCCGGATTCGACCCCGCGTTCCCTGGATCTATAGGCAAGTGAACTAACCTCTACATCACCGAAGCTGGCTAGAGGTATTGTTAGTTCAATAAGCCTTCTTGTCTGGGTGACTGTGGATAGTAAAACGTATGCCTCAATTTAAATAATGTTAGTCAGCTGTCACTTGTCAAATTTGATTTTTCAAATTTAAATAAACAGCGCACAAATTTAGGAAAAATTTGACATACCTAATTATATTTTGTTTTGTTGTGGTCATGGCATGTTAAATTATTGACATTATTGATATGGACCCGCTTGCTTTGTTTATTCGTTTAATGAGAGTATGTTAACATGTATGTGGGATATTACTAATCACTTATCAAATACACCCAAATTACATTAGTGTAGCAGTATTTTATATCCAAACAAATTAAATGTATAATTAGGAAGGAAGTAAACCTTCGAATTGTAGCTATATGTGTATGGTTGCAGAAAGGTCGCGTTGTTAATGTTAACCGTCTGCATTTTAAAGCACCTAGAGATACAGTAAATCCTATTAAAAATAGAATTTGGTTGAACCGATACATACTGTCGTATTTAAAGGTCTTAATAAATGTCCTAAGCTATCCATACTTTATTAAATATAGTATTAGGGAACGATTTTCAGATTAATCTATGCATAATTCAGATAGTCCAAAAACTGTCCAATAAGATGTAACGATTTCCGCGCCTAACAGAAGACAACCCGTTTTACGTATATAGGAATTTTAATATTTCGAAGTTCGTTCAGGTCAAGACGACGCTGCGCGGTTTTGAGTTTAAAATTTTGGGGGAAAAAGATTGTAAAAGACATTTTTCCGTAATAAGGTCAGTGGGTTAAACGTTGTCAACCTTACCGGACGTTTATTGTGAATAGTGAATTATTTATTGAAATCGTTTGTCGATTGGGAATTAGTTTTCCGCTTTGAGAGTCACTTCACACAGGAGCTTTTCCCATAGTTGAAGGGAAACAAATCTCCAGGAATTTATTTTCCAATATACAATTTACTCCGGTAAAGAAGATTTGGTTTGGTGTTATGCCAGAGTCCATCAACTGGCAAAAATTCGTACAGCGGGACTTCCAGAAATTAAGACGACGCAGTAGAAAAACTCTACATTTATACGTATTGTTCAAATTGATACGCTGTCCTCGCCGAGTAACCTTGTGAGGGTTTTTTCCCGAACCGAGTGGACACCTGGGTCTATCGATACAGAGTCTGGTGCGCGGGCGAGCTGATTGGCGCTACGTATTGATCAAGGGAAGTGCATTTTTAAAAACTGTATAACCTTGTCTTGTTTACGATTTCGTTATGTTTATTTAAGAATTAATTTATTAATTGAATGGGGTCAACGGATTGTGTCATTGGGATTTAATTGGGGTTATGTGTACATATGAAATACTATTGTAATGTTCCATATTCCAATTTTACGTAAAGCAGATATACAGGGTACTCCAATAGTGGGTTGATATTGCGTTTGTAAGAGTTCACGCCTTGACGATAGTTTTTGATCGTTGATCACGCATGTATTCCAGACGCGAAGGCCTTCGAAGTAACGGAAGGCACTAAAAATTTCTAGCATATGGTTGTGTAGCGCAATAAAGGTCCTAAAAATTGTTTGAGGGTTGCCAAGTTAATTTTCGTTATATTCCGGTAGAGTAACATAAAATTGGGACTTCTTCTTTTATTTAAAATCATTGTCCTTGCATAGAAATTTTAGAACTGTGAATGGGTTTTGTTGGTTTATTAAGTAAACAGAGATTTGGTTGCAACTTGGCTTTTATTTTACGACGAATTATTTGGATTTAAGTCTACGTAAAGGATAGATATAAATAATATGAAGGTAGATGATTATTTTTCTTGGGGTCCGACTTCTCATTTACCACCTCGGACAATGCTAGAAAATTATAAGTCGGTGGCGCCTATTAATTATTTGTTTTGAACCTACTCCTTCTTCGATTGGGTTTCCGGGAATCTGGCATCTGTCAATGTGTAATTGTCTACCTAAACAGTGGCGAGTGATGAGGTTGTTTTTGTAATTCAACCAATTTTTGTATATAGTAAAGATTAAAGGCGTGTCAAAGAATAATCAGGGTATTTACGATTTCTGTACATAAATTGAAATGGATATGAAGAACACCCGTAGTTTCTCGAAAAATTAATAAGCTCGAAGCAAATCATTTTTTGTTATTTGGTTCAGTTAATAAACACGAAAATCCAAAATAAATTGAAGAAATTCTAAGAAAGTGTGGTCGCCGTTAAATATGAAGCTCAGCCCGAATACGATCAGACTCCTTGCAGAACGCAGAACAGTGGACAGGGACTCATCGGGATTCCGAAAACTTTACCGAAAAGAAGAAAAGGTGAACTGAAAAGATCTGAGATCATATAACGTGCACGTGAGCGAAGATATTATTGAGGACAACATAAAAAAAAGTTTGTCGTTCGAAAATGGCAAAAGAAAAGCTTCCCATCAACAAAATGTGATATCAATATATCTCAAACGAACCGTCCCAATGATAATCGAATGGTAAGGAAAGTCGGCTCTGAGGAGGTCCTAGAAATTGACGCATCAGTACTGAGCACAGTATTGAAACATGAAGAACCGGAAAGCTCTAAAGAAAGAAGATTAGAAAGGGAGATGTTAAAGACTGAACAGATAACATTGAAAACAACCGACCAATACCACGCATGTGTTTTCTACAAGCGGTTTACCATAATTATTATCAACCAGCTACAGCAACAAATTCTAATTTAACCAACCGGTGAAACAAGCGAGATTCAGAAACGGTTACAATACAATCGACCACATACAGATAGTGCGCACACTTATTGCAAAATGTACGGCGTACGACATATCATTTCACCTTGTATTTGTTGACTATCGGATGGATTATAATTGAGTAAAAACTTGGGCGGTAAACGAATATTATCTATGAGTGAGTCACTTTTCACATCGAAGTAGACAAGGACTTATTTGTAGAGAAAATCTCCATCCAGAGGGTTGTCTAACAAGGCAACACATATCGCAAAAGCTGTTTGCCCTAGCACTGGATGACTTCGGGAACTTACTGTGGGAACACAACGGAATCAACACCAGCGGAGAGCGCGTGAACTACATTTGATTTGAACATGATATTGAACAAACTGACAGATACTTCACAAAAAGTAGGTCCAAAGAATAATCTCCAGAAGAGAAAAAGTTTGAAAATCTCCCAGATCATTCTTGATAACTGTAGTCTCCAGGTAGTGGAAGAGTACCCAAATCTTGGACATAACATTATTCTGGGCAAGGACAGCGAAACAGCTCATGTATAAAAAAATCGGCTTGATCTGGGCGGTATTTGGAAGTCTGGGGCACATCTTCGAAAATTCTGAATTACCTAACAATGTGAGGAGGACAATATTTGAGATCTGACCCATCACAACATATGGACTAGAAACAACAACTCTAAAGAAGAACAGCGCACATTGTCTATTGACCTCTTAATCTACAATAGAACGAACTATGCTGGGGATAACCTGCAGAGATAGGGTGGGGAACGAAGACATCAGTAAGACTAACGTCACCGATGTCGTGGAACTGATTGCAGGAAACAAATGTCTATAGGCGGGGCACAACACCAGAGATACTATTAAGTGGGCAAGAATTATTATACAGGGGAGCCCTAGGGAAACTAAAAGGATTGTTGGTCGACCACAAACGAGATGGTGCTACGACATTCAGAAACAAGCAGGGAAGAACTGGATGTTAACTGCACAGAACAGGAAGATGTGGAAGAAAATGGAAAAGGTCCATGTCTAAGAGTGCACGTGCTCAAAGAAAAAGTCCTAACACAGTTATATATATATATCAGCCTTCCAATGTTTCATTAGTTGCTGGTGTGCATTCTCCATAACTTCCTGTGTTCGGCATCCATTGATGTTAGATTTTTGTGTCTCATAACCTTCAATATTTCTGTCCTCCATTTCAGTTCCGATCTTCCCCTTCTCCTCCTGTCCGCCGGCGACTAGTTCATAATACTCCTCGGCCATTGTTCTTCTGCCATCCTCAATACATGCCCATACCATATTAAAATTTTATTCTCCATCCTTTCTACCAGTGTCTGCTGCACCCATACTCTATTTCTTATTTCTTAATTCCTAACTATCTGGATTCTAGAATTTCGAGCTGAGCTTCTCCAAAAATCAATTTCTGTGGATAGCAGCATTTGTTTTCTTTTTGGATTGAGAGTCCACGTCTCGCCTTTCTAGGTCAAGATGCTTTCTACAATCGCTGAAAACAACCTTTTCTTTGTGTTTATGCTGACATCTCTACTCCATAGAATTCCATGTACCTATACATCCTATTGCTTTCCTTGCTTGTCCGACTTTTGTTTTAATATCGGTGGTGCAGTTATCAGACCTATCTAATATAGTCCCCAAATATTTAAATTTTAGGTAGTTTCCAATTCTTATGCTGTGGTCTCGAACTAGCTCTACAGGTGGCCCTCCTATGTTCATATACTGGGTGTTTTGAAGATTTGTTTGTAAACCCCATTTATTAAATTCCTTAATTAGCTGTCTAGTCATGTATTGTGGGTCTTCTACGTCTTGACTGATTACGACCTGGTCGTCCGCAAACAAAAGAGAATGTATGTTTCGTCTTCCTATTTCAACCCCATTCCTCGACATTTTCGATTCCAATTGTTTAAAGCTTTTTCCGTGTAGATCTTGAATAAGGTAGACGACAGCTATCATTCCTGTTCGAGCCCTTTGGTGTTCATGAAGCTTTTGGATACTCTATTTCGAATGTTTATTTGTGCCTTATTACCTGTATATAATCTACGTACACAGTTCGTAAGTGGTTGTAGTATATTCATGTCCTTCATAGCTTCCCATAATAGTTTCCTCGGGACTGTATCGACTGTATCTTTTCTAGGTCTACAAATAGCAAATGAACCTCCCTATTTTAGCTTCTGTATTTTTCTATAATTGATTGGAGATAGAAAATAATGCCAATTCCACTCTTTCCAGCAGTGAAACTAACTTGATCTTTGGATATTTGGTATTTTATTATCCGCTCAATTCCGTTCTTCAAAACTTAACTATAAATTCTTCCTATTGAGTTTATTATGCTCAAGCCTCTATAATTTTCGCATTTTGTCTTATCCCCTTTTCTATACAGCCTGAGTCAAAAGATACGGGTTTTAATATATTTTTGCTATTTGCGAATATAGGTAAAAAAGTTACTAATAAAAGTTGTGTGAACCGACACGTACTATAAACCGAAATATGAAAATCTTATACAGGGTGTCCCATAAAAAAATTATTTATAAGATAATACTTTTCTTAAATGGAATGCCCCATATTTCTTATCTTAATGGAAAGACCATTTAATTCTCAACAAAAAATCTAAATAACTTTTTTTTGTAAATGCCACAGTTTTCGAGAAAGAGAATGATAGATATTGTCATACAGCTCGTGCGCTCACGGTCTACGCGCAAATAGGTGAATCGTAGCGCGCGATAGAAAACAAATGAAGTTGACACGTGCGTTATTCAGTTTTATTACACAAATGTCACATTTTTACTTTATTTGTCTGTACATTGTATTTGTGTTTTGTGAAAAATTAGTAGTAGTAGTTAGTTAATTAAAATGCCATACTATTATCCTAGAAATGAATTAGTCGACATGCTCCTCGCTGCCGGTAGAACTGAAGAAAATATGTATGAAGCATCTCGCCTTTACGCGGAGAGATTTCCCGATAGAAGGCACCCCAAAGCAAACGTTTTCTCTAGACTTCTGGATAGAGTTAGGGAAACAGGTATCGACTACAAAAAACCCGAATTTCGAAACCCTAGGGTATGCCATTAGGAAAATAAAAATTTAGTGATGCAATGCGTTGTCGAAAATCCACATATTCTAGAAGTATTGCAGAACAGTTAGACATGTTGCAAAGTTCCGTAAGTCGAATTATTCGGAAAAACAATTTTCACCCATATAAGATGATAGTGCATCAAGAATGATCTCAAAATGATTATGAATTAAGAATCCAGTTTGCAGAATGGGGCTTGCGGATCCTTCAAGAAAACCAATTTTTCTTCCAAAATGTCCGCAATCCGCATTGGATTCGGGAACGACGAAACCAGCACCGATGGTCTCTAAATGTATGGTATGGAATCATATGGGACAGCATTGTTGGACCTATTTTCATTAATAATCGATTGAACGGAGAGAACTATTTAGCCCTCTTACAACATGATATTCAAGATCTTATTAATAATCTACCGGTTGATCTACGAAATAATGTATGGTGGCAACAAGACGGTGCTCCCGCACACTTAGATTAACCAGCGCGAGATTATTTAAACACGCAGTATTCAAATTGTTGGATTGGAAGTAGAGGACCTGTAGTGTGGCCGCCCAGATCACCTGACACAACACCCATGGACTATTTTGTATGGGGATATAGCAAATGCAAAGTATACCAAACAGAACCAACAACCGTTGAAAACATGCAACAGCGCATACAAACAGTCATTGCAGAGATGAACGAAGGTTTTGTCATAAAGGCGGTGTTATCATTAAATAGACGATTGAATATGTGTATTGAAAAGGAAGGACGCCGTTTTGAGCAATTCTTAACGTAGTTCATTCTTTTGTTTAGTTAAATTTTATTTAAATTGGCTTTTGTTATTAACATTTTGAAACCGTTTTAGTTAATATTTAGTTATTTTAAGGTTATATTCAAATAAATTGTTAATTGTCTCGTTAATAATTTGACATCTTCATTTGTTTTAAACATGTATGTAATTTGTGTAATAAAACTGAATAACGCACGTGTCAACTTCATTTGTTTTCTATTGCGCGCTACGATTCACCTATCTGCGCGTGGACCGTGAGCGCACGAGCTGTATGACAATATCTATCATTTTCTTTCTCGAAAACTGTGGCATTTACAAAAAAAAAGGTATTTAGATTTTTTGTTGAGAATTAAATGGTCTTTCCATTAAGATAAAAAAATATGGGGCATTCCATTTAAGAAAAGTATTATCTTATAAATAATTTTTTCATGGGACACCCTGTATACGATTTTCATATTTCGGTTTATAGTACGTGGCGGTTCACACAACTTTTATTAGTAACTTTTTTACCTATATTCGCAAATAGCAAAAATATCTTAAAACCCGTATCTTTTGACTCAGGCTGTATATCGAGCATATATATGTTGATTAGCCTACCACAATTACCAAGTTTAATTGTAGACTATTATCCGTCTTGGGAACCACCATGTATTTTTTAATTCATCTTGATTGTAAAGATGTAAATGTGCAAAATTTTTGGACCATATATATTTCACTATTATGAAAAAGTGGTCTGCAACTTAAGGAAATTAAGGTAACAAATACAAATGCAGTAGCTTGTATAGAAGGAGAAACAAAGTGTTGATATAACGAACTAACTAAAATGAATTAATTTATTATTTCTGATCAATATAACAAATTTTGTAGTAAAAGGAAAAACCTTACAGTGGTGTTAAAACAGAAAAGTAAATAAAGTAATCTAAATTAGTTATGGGAGGTACTGAGGTAATGATAAAACTTAAGATGGTAACGAGTAATATAGCAAAAGAAGGAAACTTTCTAACTTATTTAATAACTTTTCGTTCTCCGGAGAAATAGGCACTCGGCCGTTTATGAGAAATAAGGTTAATAAATCAGCAGTTCCGGGATGTTCCTTAAACTAGCGTTATACTTAATATCAGAAATGCTGAAAAATGACATCTCTAATAGTAAAATATGAATTGCAATACATTAGGGACACTAGAAGCAAGTTATTTGAAATATCTATGAAAATATAAAAGAACCGTTGCAATACACGATGAAGGGATGATGATGTAAAAAGAAGTAAAATAAGGAAAAATAGGAATTCCCAATCAATAACCAATATTTATCTTTTGCAAATAAATTGCTAGATGTATTTACTTGGCAATTTATGAAACATAACTTGTATCAATCCAACATTAATTTTTTTTAAAACGGAAATTGTTAATGGTTGTGTGTCTCGGAATAAAAATTAAATTGATGAAGTTACAGATACGTATCGATTACACAGGGGTATTGTTTGAAGAAAATTAAATTGCGAGTAACTAATAAGCAAAAGTATTGTGATGTAGGATAAATATAATCCATTATTTATTAATTTTTTCGTTATTCCTAATGATTATTACATATACGAGTTTACATTTAATTTTATTCGAAATGTATTTTGTAAAACTTGGATTATTTTTCAAAAGTATGTTCAATACGGGGTTGTTACTTTCAATTCTTAAGATTAGGTATGATGAACAGTTATTATAAAAATTCAACCACAAAACCGTAGATGACTAAGAACCCAATTAGATGAGAGTATAGCGAGAGAGGAGGAAGGCAACACTGGAGGAGAAATAATGGACGTTGCGATGACAGAAAATACATAATGATTTTTTACTAATTTTCCTGTTTCCGGAGGAAAATGTTTCAATTAAAACTGTAATTGTTATATTGGCATTAGTTTTACGAGTCCTTAACATTTATCAGAAATGGAGCTATCAAATCTCCAATTAGGGGTTGTTTCTCAAATTAATTTACAATGTAAGTAAAGACCTGGTTACTACCTTATTAATATTCAAATTTGTGCAGCTCGGTGAGCCATTGAGCTTCCATTGTTCTACTCTGGAATCGATTAATAAATTCAGCTTACAGTTTTGTTACAACTTTCGAAAAAATTACAGTTAAACGAATTTTCTATACATTGCTTTCATCAATCAATTCTATTTTGAACCATTTTTATACAAAAATTGCTGTTTCAATAATGTAATAAAAATGTATTATTAAAAATTACAAAGTGATTAAAGAATTAATAAGTGGAACACCGAATTCAAATGTTTGTTTAAAGACATTCTAAGTATACTTTTAAATTTCATTCTTTGCACTTGGTTATTAGTAAAGGCTATTGCATATTTTTTATTAACTAATCTTTTATTTTGTTTCATATCGTGTAATACAATTCTATTTAGTGTTATACAAGGTGTCTAGAATTAAGTATCCAAGACTATAGTGGGGGGAGGTGAAAAATATAAGTATTTAGGGATTTCTTAATAGACTTACAGTCTAAACAGCTTCGTTAATAAGTTGCGGCCTCCTAAAGGAGGTAGGCTGAAGAAGGTTTCTTCTAAAAATTTCCAAAACGCGCCAAAGTAATAGATTTAATTTTTTACTGTTTACTCTCCTAATAAACCCACGCCGTTTAGCATAGCTAACGGTTAGAAATTTATTTTCTATGGCATCGTTTTGACAGGTTGGAGGTGACTTCACCCCTTAGTTTTGTTTCAGTGAACGAGATTTTAAAGTTAAACTTTAAATTCCGATTTAAATGTAAAAATACAGAAAATAAATCTCCATTCTTCCTCTTCGATAGGAGTTACCTTTATCGAGATATTCCACATCTAATGGTTTAGTTTTAGGCTCTGAAAAAATAATTTTTAAGGGAGGCATGGAATTAAGCATTGTTTTTGATTGTCAGTCTGACGGTATGCAACTGATAATTTGTTTTACTTTTCTACGACCATGTTTTCATAATAAAAATATATTGTTAGGGTCGACCGTACGGGGGGCGAATAAAAGCGAATAAAAACTACTGAATTTTTTGAAATACGGTTGCTACGCTTCTGCCGTTCATTTATGTAGTTCCTGGGTAAACAAACAGCGGATGCGATCGGAACTCACTGGCGGCAACAGATACGTGACATGCAACATATAATAAAACACAGACTTACTGACCTGTTAATAAATATTGGGTGGTTGTGCTCACCGGGGGTCTTCCAGCCCCCTGCCCTGCATTGGGACTCGAATAGGATACGGATGCTCATCTGCCGGCTAGCTGCTGTGACTGCAGTCATTTGTATTCGTACGGTAATTACCGCAATTATGGATATCTTCTGGTGCACCAGCCAGTCTTTCTATTATTCACAGCAGTAGCGGGGAGAGGGCATCAGCGCCACATGTGAAGGGGAGGGTATCATCAGTAACTACACCCCCGCGTAAAAGTTTGTCGATGCCATCCTGACATTAATGTTGCATTCATAATAATAATAATAATAGTTCGACGTAGGCACATTTACGATACAACCTCTGCAGACAAGCTACCTCCCGAATGATTGCTAGGGGAATAATGATTAATCATGCCACACACATTATCTACTCATATAGCTACTTGTATCCACTATGCTGCTGTTTTCAACAACTACTTACACAGACACACCAATCTTATATAACAGCCATAATAGGACCCAATGCATGTAAACCACATACAATAATAAGTAGATAATATCTAATCATTTGGGTAAAAACATATAAGGCGACAAATGGAGAACAAGCACAATGATCTTGATGTTTCAGAGGGGCGATACGAAGAAACCATCGACACACCAATAAGATCAACCCAATTATTACATTAGCCGACGAACAACAAGGATTTAGATCAGAGAGAGCATGCACCGATGCAGTTTTTACCCTAAGACAACTAGTAGAGAAATCAATTGAATATAATAAACCAGCATATCTCTGTTTTATCGATCTACAGAAAGCCTTTGACCTCATTCAGCTTAAAGATATAATTCATCTGCTGTATAACAGAGGAATTCCGATAAGTCTCACCAAAACGATTGAAAATATATATTCATGAAACAAAATCCAAGCTAAAATAAGAGGTAAACTGGTAGATCCTATAGATGTTAACAACGGAATTAGACAAGGTGACTCGTGATAGTGAGAACTGGGAGAGGCTATAAAATGGGAAACCGCGAAATAAAAATACTCTGTTACTCTGATGACGCCGTTCTGATTACGGAGAACGAAGATGATCTGCAGAGACTTTTATATATGTTTGACACAACAGCTAAGAAACTGAATACGGTCATCTCTACAGCAAAAACCAAATGTATGACAACGTCGAAGCAACCCCGAAGGTGCAAATTGGAGATTGACGGGAAAATAATACAGCAGGTTATGAAATTCAGATACCTTGGCATAGGGATCACAAGCTTTGACAATGTTGAAAACGAAGTACGTCAACAAGTAGTGAAAGCAAACAAGATAGCAGGCTGCTTGAACGACACCATCTGGCAGAATAAGTATATTAGAAAGGACGCCAAAGCGAAAATCTACAAAGCAACGGTCAGACCAATTATGACGTATACGGCTGAAACTAGACCAAAGACGTCAAAACAAAACGATTACTCGAGCCATCTGAAATTAACGTACTCCGAAGAATTTCTGATAAAACACTATTAGATAGAGAGAGAAGTGAGACAATTAGACAATAATGCAATGTAGAAAACATTAACGATTGGGTGAATAAACGAAAACATGAATGGAATGAACATATCACAAGAGTGACAGAAGATAGAATAGTAAAAATGGCAAGAGATAAGTCACCAATCGGAAGAAGAGGTGTTGGAACGCCCAGAAAACGATGGAGTGATAACCTACCGAAGAAGGAACAGGCGGAAGCCTATCATGGAAGAAAGAAAAAGAAGAAGACATAACGCTTCATCGGACATAAGCTATAACCTTGCCAGGGACGTCACTGCTTATATCAGCCGATACTGCCATTACAGCCCATCTTTATATATAAACGCATACGTGGTAACACTAAATTCGCACCTCGCCTCAGCTTAGAGAATACTCGCATCGCAATCAGTTAGTATGTTATCAAACTCTATTAATTAGTTACTATCCAAAGATATGCAAGCTGACGCCTAGCTACCAACACTGCCCCATGTAGACTGCCGCCGCTGACCCCTCTCAAGACTCCACCACAGGGCCTTATCTTCAAACTTTTATTAGTCTTTCAAGATATTATAGAGCTGACAAAAGTTACGTAAATTTTAGCAAATATTTGTCTGTTGAGCCCACATTCAAGTAATATTCACAGCAGGCAAAAGCCGTTGCGGAACAATATGGTACATTTTTATATATAATTCATTTGTGGTTTCTCACGTTTTATTTTACATTACTAGGCAATACAGGTTTTCCCTCGGTATACTCGTTAATTGTACACTAACGAAAATAGAAAATGACCAACTGCGGGGACATTTTATATGCCAACACTATGTTAATTTCCAAATAAAAAACATATTATATGTATTATACAACCTTAATGAACACTTATATCACTTTCCTTTGGTTGCTGCACTAGGTTTGTTCGCTAGCAGGAAACTATTTGCGTCTACGCTTAAAATAAAACGGGTATTACAAGAGTCTTATGAATATTACTAGTTCATAGTTTGCTCAATTCTCAAAAAAAATTACTAATATAGCAATGAATTAATACTTGAATTATATTGTGAAACTGACTTGCTTTAAAAAAGTAACATTTTTTACGCTTCTCGTAGCATTCAGTTTGACTTAGGTATTTGTACGCTACCCAACCCAGGGAGATTATAAATAAAAAAAGTTATGGATTATATAGCAACAAGTAAGGAACGTGATACAAAGTTACAAAATTTTAGGATTGTAGGAACTAGCAAATGAATATAATAGAGAATATTTCCAGCATCACTTCGTTACTTGAAATACGGTTTTAAAAAGGCATGTAATGTATAAATTACTTACAAAAAATTTTAGTAAAGTCCTACAAGCACGAAAATTCGAAGGAATGTTAAACAAATTTAACAATTATACTGTGCTGAATTCATGCTCCGAAACTTTAATATGCATTTAAAACCAACAATTTTTACCAGGTCAAAGTGTACTTCACTGTGTACAAACTGTTCATCTCTAATCAATAAAAAAGGATGTTAACAGAGTTCTACTATTCTAATAAGTTAAAACATGTTTTACAATTTTTGTGCTTGTTGTTAGATATTTTATTGAAATGAATGCTTAAATAATGCAATCTCAGTATACTTTCTGCGTTTGGGATGCGTAGTTTGCATATTTAATACAGATTTTGAGTAATGATTTATGTGCATATTTTGAATATTCAACGTCATATCTTGTATGCGTATATCGACCTTTTTAGCGCATATAAATTCGACGTTTAATTTAGTTAGTTCTCCGTTCCTTTTGGCACTATCCCATTCACCGAGGCTCATACAGGATGAAGAGACACGTGTGTGTTCATCCATGTTTCTTTTAGAATTGTATTGCTTTCGTAGTTTATTACACCTAATATGTTATTGTTAATACGAATATTTTTTTCTGTTTCTCATGGATTATCGTAAATTGTAGTAGATTCAGAACCAATAACTAGAACAAACTGAAATATCGCTCTTCGCTGTATTGTACAAAATGAGTCTGCTAAGTCGAATGAGTTTGATATCTTGGTTATTTGAAATAATAGAAAAATAATGTTTGGGAAGATTGTGCCGCCCTTGTATAGGCACTATGAATAATATTTTTTGGGTATTCCGACGATGTTAAATAATTTTTTGAAACTGCTTATAGTTTATTTTTTCAAAAATTAAAACTTCTACTTTTGTGCATTATTTGGAACGTGTGTAACGCTCGATTTTTGAAAAATTGTTTTTTTAAGAGTTCTGCTAAAATATCTAAATAAACGTTGCGGATTTGGTATGGATTCAAATTACTGCGATATTATAGTAAAACAAAAAAAATAAAGAAATATCTAGCTGACATCACATACTAGCAAAACAGAGTTTTGTCTTATCAGATACGGCTTTTTGCGTTTACAAATTGGTTTGTCTCAACTGTTATCAATTACACCCATTAATCCGTTAATTTATATAATAATTAAAGATTCCAATTCGCTTTGAATCAATGTTTGAAGAGTTTGAGTTCGGAGAAAGATTATTAGATTTTAATTTAGAGATACCTCAACAATTCATTCTAACATTTTGAAAACTTGTATCTTAGAAAATTAAATGAAAATATGAGTTTTCATTGTTATTTCTGAACTCATTTTGTAAAAAGATCAAGTGGACTTGCTATAAGTGCTGTCAAGAATCAGAACTTTTCAAGTATCTACCTATTCTCGGTTCTGAAATGTATCAATTCCACAAGAATTAAATTTCGATTCTCTGAATCAAGGATCATTTTGTAGTCCCAGAATCCAAATGTGATTCCTACTCTGAGAATCTAGAATTATTCTACGTTTCCGAAGAAAAAAATAGAAACCTGATTCTTAGAACACCGAATTGTTTTTCAGATTTTTTGTTCGGGTTTAGTTGGTGAGCAAGGGAAAAATAATAAAAAATCTTCGCTGTCAATTTGTAAGACAATGATATTTGTTAATAGACAAAACTTGCAACAGAAATGTGGTTTATAATGGAGTTAAAACTCGTGTTAGTAGCTATAAAGAAGGAAAACGAAAATCATTGGAAGGCACATTCAAAATTTTTTTTAATTGACATTCAGTGAATAGGACAGCAGTTTTAAAAAACGATTATACGATACAGTTATTTAATCGGTGTAGCCGGTAAAGCGCTGAAATATGCAAATTATCCTAATTTTGTTTGTAAGCAGTTAACAGGTTAGAATTAGAATTTTTTTTAAGATTACCTACTACAGAATATGAATTATCCAAGCTAGCAGAAAATTTCAATTTGAAATATGAACCCCGATATACGCGGTAAATTTGAAATTAGTTTCAGAATCTAGGATTTAATAGATTCATCAAAAGGAGAAACTAGTTGTATTTATGTTTTACGAACAACCTTCCCTGGTAATAATGACAACAAGTGACTATAACTGGTAAATAAACAAACCATAAAATTATTTCTTGAAATGTGTTCTAAGTGTACTCATCTAGACTTCTAGAGTACCACAAAACTCGTAAAACAGGTTGCAAAACAAGTTAGAGAAACCACTTAAGCTCTCATATTAAGGCCTGAATTCTAAAGGAAATGTACATTTCAACAAAAAATTTCACTTTATATTCTTTATAGGCCGATTGGTAGACTTGTACATTTTTTAATTTATTATTTTTTATTTAAGTAAATAATATTTTCTAGCTAATGTTAAGGAAGTTTCTTCTTTCTATAACCGTTCGGTGACCTTCTCTGTGTGGGAACATGTTTATCTTATTTGTCATCACTACCCAGTAAACAGCGCCTTTCGGTGCGTTGTAATGTACCAATATTATGTTGAACAAGTTGATTTAAGTAAATGTTTGCTTATAAATAAATAAAATTAACTTTTTCGAAATGTGTAAGCTTACAAAAAGTATGTATGTATGCGCCAGAGGGTCCAATTGTTAGAGTATAATAATTGGATGCCCGCGTTTGAATGCATAAGGGGTAATAATGCGGTTGCTAATGCGTAATGCTTACCACGTGTGTCATGAATTTGGCACGTGACAACCGGGTGTGAGAGCAAGGCTCGGGACTCTTTCATGAAGTGCAGAGCCTCACCATTAATATTATACTTATTATTACAAACAGTCCGTTGATCGATTTTATGCAAAGACACAGTTTTTATGTTAAACTGGATCCATATTTCCCCTTGTATGAGTTTAATTATAAAAATGTTTTTTTGGTAAGGCTACAAAATGCTCGAATGTCAACAGCATACCTTTTTATTTTTTGGAGAAGCTTGCCTTAACTTCATTTATTGTTCGATTTAATTTTTTTTTAACTTCTTATCTACCCTTTCTACAATAATAATATTTAGGCAAACATGTTTTAAAACTATTTTAGGTACATTTAAACCGCAAAATAGAAACCATAGCTTTCCACTTAAACGGCGGAAATTATAACTGTTGAACTGAAAGTGACACAACTTGTCAAGAGATTATTATTGGACGTATGGAAAAGTCTGGGGGCATTATTTCAACTAATTTTCATTTTTGGAATCGAATCTCCTATTTGAGAATCGGAATGTGATTCATAATTCTAGACCGAAACACACATTGCGGGCAACGCACTTTTCACCTAACCTAACCTAACTTCATCCTATATCACACCCCTCACCCAGACGCTGCCAGGAGAGCAAGAGGAAGGGCAGCAATATTTATAAAGAAGCACATCAAGCACTATGAAATACAAAAATATCAAGAGGACTTCCTACAAGCGACAAGTGTCTCACAATCTCTTCAGCATACTGCCCGCACAACTACCGACTAAGCAAAGAAGGGATGGTGGCGTACCTAAACTCACTTAGAAATAAATTCTTGGCAGGGGGCGACTATAATGCCAAAAATACTGTTTGGGGTTCTGGGCTAACTGCACCTGGCAGAGGTAGAATACTCTTTCAAATCGTACAAGAACTTCAGCTTAGTGTCTTATCGACTTACGCACCAACATACTGGCCCACGGATCCAGGGAAATTACCGGATCAACTCGATTTATTCCTTACAAAAGGTATCGCTGAAGGGTACCTAAGCGACATATAAATTTGGACCTATATTCTGACCATACACCTGTAATAGCCTCAGTTAGCACAACCATTATACAAATAGAAAAACCACACACCCTGTCTAACAAAAGAACGAACTGGAATTACTACAAACAACTCATTGACCAAAATGTAAATTTGGCTCTCCTACTAAAATCGAAAACTAATATAGAAGAAGCGGTAAACGGACTTAATGCTCTAATACAAAACTCTGCTCGGGAAGCCACACCTGAGGTCTCTGCAAAGAGATTAAACCAAAGCTGTACTATTGAAATCAAAGAAAAAATATCGAACAAAAGGCGACTCAGAAGGATCTGGCAATTTACAAGGCATCTATCAGATAAGCTACGCTATTAGGAAGCCTCCAGAAATCTAAAACACACTATTAAAAATCACAAAAGCAAGTCCCTTGAATCATATCTGGAAAGTTTGACAAACACGCCGGATACGAACTACTCCTTATGGATAGCCACGAGGAATCTAACACAAGCAAGAAGTCATATTCCTCCTATTCGCAAAAATGATGGAACATGGGCACGCACAGATGTAGACAAGGCTACTACATTTGCTGAACATCTAGGAGAGGATCTTTCAGCCTCTGCCATCACAAAACACGTTAGCAGAAGAAGCAGATATAAAAGAGGTCCTCGAGGTACCACATCAGATGACACTGTTACCTAAATTGTTTATGGTAAGGGAAGTCCAACACATGATAAAAACTAACTTAAATCCCCAAAAAGCAAAAGCTATGGTCCCATCACCGGACGACTTATCAAAGAACTACTAAGAAGAGGAATAGTGCTGTTACCACAAATATTCAATTCTGTGCTTTGCTTGGGCTACTTCCCACTGCAATGGAAAACAGCAGAAACAATACTCATCCAAAAACCAGGAAAACACCAAAATGACGTAACCTGCTACAGACCAATAAGTCTGCTTCCGATACGGAGCAAATTATTAGAAAAACTACCCCTAAATATTGATAGAAACAATAGAAGAAAAAACCTTATTCCTGAATACCCGTTTGGATTTAGAAAGAAACACGGCACTACTGAACAAGTCCACAGAGTAGCTGATATCATAAACCGAATATTTGAAGAGAAGAGTTACTGCGCAGCAGCCTTTCTAGATATGAACCAAGCATTCGATTGGGTATGGCACAATGAGCTCCTGTACAAGCTCAAGGCAGTACTTCCACACACACTCTACATAATCTTGGTATCTTACCTGCACGAAAGGTATTGCCGAGTAAACTATGGTCTAGAAGTTACAGAACTCTTCCCGATAAAGGCGGCAGTGCCCCAGGGAAGCGTGCTTGGACCTACCCTTTATCTACTATTCACAGCAGACCTTCCAACTGATCACCAAATACGCACAGCAACCTATGCCGATGACAAAGCCATTATGGCAAAACACACAGATCCCAACATAGCCGCAAGAACCCTGCAACACCACCTAGACCAAATGAGAAAATGGAGAATTAAAATCAACGAAAATAAATCGGTATATGTCACTTTCACCAAATGTAAAGGCCAAACGCCGCAAGCCTCTTTTAACAGCCTCCACTTGCTTCACGCAGACCACGTTAAATATCTGGGCAATGCTTCTCGACATGGAAAACCTATATACTAAATAAAAGGAAACAACTTGGTCACAAATTTACCAAACACTACTGATTATTAGGAAACAAATCAAAACTATCCCTCAAGAATAAACTGCTAGTCTACAAAGTAGCAATAAAACCAATCTGGATCTACGGAATCGAACTGTGGGGGACAGCATCAACATCCAACATAGACATTTTGGAAAGGTTTCAATCCAAAATTCTTCGGACTATAACAAATGCATCTTGGTTTATACCCAAGAGAGAAATTCTAGAATATTTGAAAGTGTCAGCTGTGAAACAAAAAGTGGATAAGTGCAGTGCAAAGTACTTAAATAAGCTTGAAGTGCATACAAACTCATTAGCCCTAAATTTGCTAGACAAGAGTGAGGAATTACACAGGCTGAAAAGACACAAAACTCTAGACCTACCGTATCGTTTTACATAGTAGTAGTTTTTAATTTGTAATTTATTAGCTTAACATAAGATTTTACATACCCGGATATCCTTTTATGATACAATAATTATTCATTAATTAATTAATTAACTGAGCTCGTTGTTAATGAACAACCGCTCCTTTGTAATTTACAATACCTGTATGCAAACAACTTATTTGCTTATAGTAATTATGTATTGATCGCAAGTGGATATTAACCAATTAAAAAACAAAAATAATTCTAGACTCGGATTCTGATATCAAATAGCAAATCAATTCCGAAATCGGAATCTATTTTTCGCTTGTAAATCAAAATCTTATTCTAGCAGTATCGATTCTTTTAGCTATAGAATCGGTTCCAGCTCTGGACTCGAAATCGTACGGAAGCACTGATTTCTATAGATTAAAATCTATATCATGACCCAAATTAAGAGAAATTACAACCAGAGCACATTCTCGTTTATAAAAACACAACTACATCTAAAAGTGTTAGAGGAGAAATTCAAATTGTCAATTGAAAATTTTGTTCAACTATGAATCTAAAATGACCCGAACACTTTGTAACAGGAAATAACATCAAAAGCCAATATGATAATCTCCTCACTTTGACCCAGCAACGCAGAGTAGCTAGTGGTGAGGGTAATGCGTTCCTGTTTAACATTTTGTTCACGAATCGTGTGATACACATCTCACCGAATCGATATTGGGCTGCACATCACGCAAAGTTTACTTCAAAGGTTAAAACATCTTGAGAATTGTTTTTTTTTTTTAGAACGGACTGCCTTCCGCTGAAAATCCTTACGTCTTCAATGGTGACTTTGTGGATCGGGGAAAGAAGGGGCTCGAAGTGCTGCTCCTTCTGCTTGCCTGCATGCTGGTGTTCCCCGGAGGAGTTTTTCTTAATAGAGGCAACCACGAGGACCATATTATGAATTCGAGGTAAAGAGCGGATCATCCTGCCAGACACTCCGAATAACTAATTCAAATTATAGGTACGGTTTTATCAGGGAAGTTCAGTCCAAATACAGGGTAAGTGTTTAATACATTCATATTTTAATACGGCGTTGTCATTGCATGGCTGACATTCCAATTTACATTCAGATTTAAAATTAAATATTAAAGCGGTCTATAAATGTTTGATATTTACTGAATTCATCTGCGGCTAAATGATATTGGAATGTTAGAAGCATCCACTAAAACGTATAACTGTCTAATTATTGGGACAAATATCAAGTTATTCGAATAATTGTAGAATATGCAGGATAATTAACGAACTATTCGGTTATCGGCGACTTATTTAAATAAATAATGGTGTGTGGTGGTAGCTCAGTTAGTAGAGCGCTCGCTTTCTGAATAATACGTCGAATCTGGCTTGGGTTCGACACCCAAGCAGAACTATGCAGATTTATAAAAATCTTGTCTGCAACCCACCACACACAATTTCCCAATTCGGCTTGCAACC
>JABXWE010008544.1:0-41036 GCA_014611495.1 Limonius californicus | reverse complement strand
GTATATTTATTACGGAAACCAAACTATTATATTTCTTTGTTGCCTGGTAATTTTAAAGCGGAACAAGTCCCGTTTCAAAATCATTTACCGGAACGCTTCGGAGAGTTCTGGCTTACTTTCACCCGTGGTACAGGGTGGGCAAATTTCGATGTTTGTATAGGGGAACTCGGTAACTATAGGAGATACAAAAAAATGGAAGTCACATTTTCGATCTCTTTTTTTGAGACAAATTCACTGGCGGAAACAAAAATTTGCTATCGTCTTTTGTTTTCGAGTTATAAACAAAAGTTCGATTTTTCGACTTTTAGACACATGTGAATATCGTGGTTGTTTGTAAAGTTAGGAGAAAATAACTTTTACATTCTCAAGGCACTTTTTTCTGTATAATCCAGTGGCGTCGAAAAAATTTGAAAAAAAAGGTGCAATATCGAGTTATGGCCTAAAGTTGTATTTTTTCAAATGGGAATCATAGTTGGCTATGGTTTAGTTAAAACGGATTTTTTTTCTCTTTCTAACTATGTATCATATGTCGGGTAACTTTTGATGTGTAAGTCTTTAATAGCGAACATAATATTTTACTAGATTACTTTTTGCGTTTTTTTATATTTTACCGAATAGGCGGGTGTCATCTATGATGGTAAACGGAAAAAAATCCAGGAAAAAAATCCATGAAAAAAAATTCAAAGGAAAAAAATCCAAGGAAATAAAATCCAAACTATAATTATAGTAATTTTTCACATGGTTTGTAACATTACGGCCGGTTGCACAAACGCGTTATGAAGTTTGCCTTGTAGTAACCTACCTTAAAAATAAAATTTTAGGGCAAAAATATTTTGTTACTTAGGTAGATCTGTATTTTGGTTATAATGCCCTTGGCTGTAAATTTTGACAATTTAACTATTTATTAATACTAAATCTTTTAATTTAAAAAATCCCTTGTTAAATTTGACAGAGCGTTCACGCAGCACAGCATTTTATTAATAAAATAAATATATGTGTATTGGTTAAGAAAACTGGCAAACAAAACACATTATTAGCAAAAAAATTATTTAAATAGAAAAAATAAAAGTAGACAACAATACTGAAAGACAAGGAAGTTGTAGGTTAGGTTAGGTTTGGCTGTTCAGGGACATCGGTGGTCTAGTGCGAGAACGCATTGGTCACTCCAGGTCACAGCAGCAAATGCGGTCGCTCCGTTGGGACGATCGAATCCCGACTGGGGCTACCGCATTTGGTTAGTTAAGTTTAAGGTGCATGTTGCATGAATGTTTAGTGTGTAAGGGACGCCCACAACCCCTTGAAGTAATGCGAAAGCGGTTCCGGGGGAGGGGGGTCAGTAGTATGAGTGAGTGAGAAAATACAAGGTTTGGCTGTTCAAAATTATAATCACTTCATTTTATAGTTTGGATTTTTTTCCTGGATTTTTTTTTCTATGGATTTTTTTTCCATGGATTTTTTCCTGGATTTTTTTCAGGGATTTTTTCCCTTGGGTTTTTTTCCGTTTACCATCATAGATGACACCCGCCTACTTGGTAAAATATAAGAAAACGCATAAAGTAATCTAGTAAAATATTATGTTCGCTATTAAAGACTTACACATCAAAAGTTACCCGACATATGATACATAGTTAGAAAGAGAAAAAAAAATCCGTTTTAACTAAACCATAGCCAACTATGATTCCCATTTGAAAAAATACAACTTTAGGCCATAACTCGATATTGCACCTTTTTTTTCAAATTTTCTCGACGCCACTGGATTATACAGAAAAAAGTGCCTTGAGAATGTAAAAGTTATTTTCTCCTAACTTTACAAACAACCACGATATTCACATGTGTCTAAAAGTCGAAAAATCGAACTTTTGTTTATAACTCGAAATCAAAAGACGATAGCAAATTTTTGTTTTCGCCAGTGAATTTGTCTCAAAAAAAGAGATCGAAAATGTGACTTCCATTTTTTTTGTATCTCCTATAGTTACCTAGTTCCCCTATACAAACATCGAAATTTGCCCACCCTGTACTACCTCAGCGATTGAATGCTAACAATTACTTGAAGTTTCTAAACGACGAACTCCCAACATTGTTAGAAGATATCCCTTTATTGGTTCATTCGCGCGATATGTGGATGCAGTTAGATGGGACACCATCTCATTATGCGGCTTAGAGAATTTTATCCAAGAAAATGGATCAGGACACTAAGCGCGATAGGAAGTTCCTGTTTGCAATTTTGAGGTCTATATCGGTTGTAGAAAAAGTTTACCTGAAGCTTTTAAGGCAATTTAGGGACACCATGTATATATCACTTCTTTTGTAGTCCATTCGTTCTGAATCCAGCATAGGACTCGTTTAGCTTACTCTCCAATTCTCATCGTAATCCAATTGTTAAATATTATCTCACATATAACGCAAATGTGCTTAACAAAATGTTTATTTCACACAATAATTCTTCGAGCAGTTTTAAATATTGGCTTAATCACTCTTCTAACATGCTTGCAAGTATCTTTGCTTATAGACATAGTAGTAAGATTCTCCTATAGTTACCTAAATAAATAACGTCGTATCTTTTTTTCATTCTTCTTCTAAGCCCTTTTAAAAGTCCATTCTTGAATATAGGTCCTTCCATCTTTCTCGATCTTGTGCTGTTCGGATCCAAGCCAGTCCAGTCGTCATACCAGCGCATAGATAGTCTCTTTTGCACCTTTCATGTTCACATGGTCTCCAATCAAATTTTTTTTACTCCATTTGGTTATGTCTCTCTTACTCACATGCCCAGCATAATTCCAATTGCGAGTTGCAACTCTTTGGCTAACGTCCATTATTTTCTGACATTGTCCCTCCTAATAATAACTATCGTAGATCTTTCCAGTCCTAGTTGGGCGACTCTGAGCTCTCGATGTAGCCTTTTGTTGTTCCCCAATTTCCCACACAATATATGATTGTTAGGCAGGATATGTTGATTAAACACTTTAGTTTACAGGTGTTGTGCTATTCTATTGTTTGGAAGAATGTAGTGTAATCTTCCGAAAGCCGTTTATCCTATTATTATTGTATTTCATAACGGTGTTCCAGATGCACACATTCTTCCACTCTTTTGATTTCCGTTTTCCCTACCTTCACTTGTAGTTCCTGTCCTAAATATATAGTTTTGCTCTGGCCAGGCTCATTTATAAACCGATTTTAAAATTTTTCTATGAATACCATTAATTTTCCGTCGGAAGTCATCCATGTTTTATGAAATGATACCAGAATCATCGGTTTACCGTAAATTTGTTAATCTTTTTCAATTCAGATTTATTCTGCCATTTATTATTTGCCAATGCATTATAGATAATTTTGGACAATCTAAGAATGTCAACTGTAAGGAGAAGCCATATTTGTTGTATTTTTCGATCTCTTCATAGTTTTTTCTGAATCCTGCTTGCTGTTGGGGTTGGTTCTTCGTTATTCTGTTGGTTATTATTTTTGTCAATAACTTAAACAGGTGTGACAATAAGCTGAACAGTCTGTAGATTTCTAGGTTGGTGTATTCTCCATTTGTATATATCAGTATTACAATAAAACTCTTCCATACTTTTCATATATTTGTTGGAATTGTGATTTTTGTCATTAAATTCTTGCCTCTTTCTCAAATCATGGCATATACATATATATCTAGGCATATACAGTCTGCCCTATCGGTGCGTGGACAGAAGATAGCTGCTCACTCAGGCAACCTATTAAGATTCTGTTTTCGGTAGACAATAGGTACACCCCTTGGACATATTTAAAATTTATTTTTGTTGTATAGAAGGGGTTCACATACATTGCACTGCTTGCATTGCAAGCATTGCACTAAACATATGTTTCTTTAAATGGAATACCCAGTATAGGTATTATGACATTTTTTAAAAAACATTTCAATGTTGATCAAACTGATGTAAAATTATATAAGGCTGTTTTCAAGCATTCTCCCGCTAGAGGCAAATAATTGCCAAGAAGTAGTCAAGTTCAGATGCTTCAAGTGGTCAACTTATTTCCGAGATTCCTAATATGCGTGGCAAAATTGCAGTTTGTTTTGTAATATTCTGGGTTTTTTACCTTCAGCGAAACGTTAAAAAACTTTTTTTTGAACGTAATTTGGTCTTGGTGGATAAATATTGTTATAAGCTTTGTAATGGGTCAGCTTTTCTAGCTGCTGGGTTTCTTGAAAGATCACCTCATTGTAAACCTAAATGCACTTAGCGGCTTGTAAATCTGCATTTGGCACAAGGGTTGAGTTAAGCGGCAAGTGGTAGGCGTCCGAGCGGCGGGATCGACCTTTTGTTCCGGTCACGTAGGAGACGCCGGACCATCCAAGTAGCTTGAGGGATCAGCAGGATCTCAGGAAGGCGTGAGAGAGTAGCCGAAATAACGAGGGTGTACATGCAAAGGGAGGCAGACGGCACCGAGTGGCCGAAGAGAACCAACGTAGAAAAACCACCCCTGGTCGCAGGTTGTGGGTTGAGCGATAAAAGCGAATCAATAGCATTGGGTTAGTGAAAAGAAGGCGACGCGCAATAAGTGTTTTTCGCGTGCGTTAGTGCGGCAAGTGCGACATCAAACGTGTGTGTGAACCCAACTCCACCAGGACTCGATCGGACTATCTATCAGCCACCTCAGGACAGAACCACACCGCCCGTCCAACGAACGCCCATGGACGCGACTTCGCCCTGTGCTAGCAGTTAAGATAAGTAGAAGATAAGATAGATTTAAGATTGTATTTTCGTGTTTTGATCTTTTTGTATTTAGAATAATTAGCTAGGGAGGGTCGATAGGATAATTTCTTATAATAAAAAATCGTATTAGAAGTGCATTTAGGTGTTTATTTTGTCGAATTGAGCAAAAGAATAAAGTAAAGAAATTTACGTGTTGGGAAAGTGACCCGTTACCTGGACCGACCTGCAGACAACACTGAGCTGGAGGGCATCCACAAAGAGTTGAAAAAGGGAGTACTATTACAGCTTGTTTTATAATACTAACTTTGTATAGAGTAACAGAAATGACAAAAAAATCTACAGAGCTGTGGCTACGCGTGTGAAAGACGCGCGTTAAACTTTCCCAGATCTTCGGCAAAACTTTAACGCCGGATACGGATCAATATAATTCTTGAAAGGACGTCGGCACTTAGCCGGCGCCTCGGAGTTGTGGCCGGTAGTTTCAAGATCTGAGGAAAAAGCGTGAGAACGGAAAAACTACTCCCGCGCCACGACAGTGGACTAGAGTATAAGGGTTCCAATAACGGTCTAGGGGATTAGTCTTCCGGCGTGGCTGCCCGTGCTGGCAGCGTTTATAGTTATTATGTATTTCGTTAAGTTTGTTCCCTTGTTATTTATTCCGTTTAATAAACCGTTATAAAACATTTCTTTGTATTAGTGTGGTTTAAACGACCAAAGTGGTGACTCCGTTTTTAAAACAACGCGTTCTTCATTAACAACATGAACAGCGGCAACAGAAACGACGGCGCTGGTCCAGCAGCAGAAACCGCCACCCAGGCGGCATCCAACACCGCCGGCGTCGAGCCATCCATCGACCGTGCCAGCGTCCGAGTGCCGCCGTTTTGACCAGAGAAACCGTCGCTGTGGTTTGTGCAACTAGAAGGCCAATTCGCACTCAATCACATTACACAGGACGCAACAAAATATTTTTACGTACGAGACAGTCGCTACGCGTTCGAAATAGAGGACATTTTGGTTAATCCGCCTGAGAAAAATAAATACATAACACTCAAGGAAAAGCTAATTAAACGTCTCTCAACTTCACGCGAGCATAAAATTAAACAGCTTCTGGAACACGAGGAAATGGGAGATCGCACACCATCACAGTTTCTGCGGCATTTAAAAAATCTAGAAGGAACCGAAGTCCCAGATGATTTTCTGCGAACTCTGTGGATCGGCCGGCTTCCGGGAAGTATGCAAGCTATACTTGCAACACAAAGCTCCAGTGATTTGACTTCTGTAGGAAATCTTGCGGACAAAATTTTTGAAATATCGCCGAGGACACAGATTGGCAGCACTACAAACGTTTATCATCCATTAATCAATCAGCTTTCGCAGCAGATTAATGCGTTATCCCAGCAGGTGGAAGACCTAATCCGTGGACGCCAACCGCAACGCCGCAATCGCAGCAGCTCTCGCCAACGGCCAAGATCAGCATTCTCTTCAAAAATATCCTGGTATCACAGATGTTTCAAAGAAAACACTAAGAAATGTACGCACCCCTGTGAGTATGCGTCCCCAAAAAACACGACGGGGAGTCAGTAAGTGCGGCCAGCGACTCCTTACCTGCAACCTGCCGCCTGTTTATTACGGACACTTCGTCGAAGGTTCAATTCCTAGTGGACACCGGCGCTGATTTGTGCGTGTATCCGAAATCTTTGTTAAAAGGCCCCCGTACGCGTACAAATTACGAACTATGTGCAGTGAACAATTCTCCAATAAACACTTATGGATTTATAGTTTTATGTTTAGATTTTAAGTTACGTAGGACGTTTCGTGGAGATTTATGATAGCGGATGTGAACCCATTATCGGGGCAGACTTTTTAAGCCATTTTGGATTGCTTGTTGATATACGTAACCGCAGACTTTTAGACAATGTTACGTCATTATCAGTTGTGGGTGAAGTGCGCGAATGCAAGTGCTACGGAATTAGAACAATTTTAGGTGATTCCATCTATAACAACTTAATTTCTGAATTTCCAGATATCGCACGACCTTCTTCAATCCCCAAGCAGGTCAAACACAACACGACACGCACTATCACAACTTCTCCAGGCCCATCAGTAACCTGCAGGCCCAGACGTTTACCTGCGGACCGCTAACGCGCCGCCAAGAGGGAATTCGATTTCATGCTGCAGCAGGGAATTGCTCGCCCATCAAAGAGTAATTGGTCCGCTCCACTTCATTTGGCCCCCAAGAAGAACAACGAATGGAGACCCTGCGGCGATTATCGTGGATTAAAGGCCAGAACGATCCCAGACTACTATCCAGTCCCGCATATCGAAGAATTCTCACACAACCTTTTCGGATGTAAAATTTTCTCCACAATCGATCTGGTAAGAGCTTACAATCAAATTCCAGTCCATCCAGAGGATATCCACAAAACTGCAATTACAACTCCCTTCGGCTTGTTTGAATTTCCATACATGTCGTTTGGATTACGTAATGCAGCCCATACGTTCCAACGTTTTTTAGATGAAGTATTTCGCGGATTGGATTTTTTCTACGCATATATCGATGATGTATTAGTAGTGTCAAAGTCCGAAGTACAACACCGTAATCATCTCCGTCAAGTTTTTAGCAGATTGGACCAGTACGGTGTGCTAATTAACCCAGCTAAATGCGTATTTGGGAAACCGGAAGTTACTTTCCTTGGGTACACCATCTCCGAAGCCGGAAGTAAACCACCACCTGACCGCATCGCTGCAATAAAAGATGTAAACAAACCCACAACCGTAAAACAGTTACGTCGTTTCCTAGGCATGGTAAATTTTTATCGTCGTTTCATCCGGAATACCGCAGAAATTCAAGCACCATTAACCCAATTTCTGAAAGGTCCTAAACTAAAAGATAAAGAGCCAATTTCCTGGGATGCTGCAAATGAACAAGCTTTTTCCAATGTTAAACAAGCACTCTCCAACGCAGCACTTCTAAGTCACCCTTCACCTTCTGCACCGATCTCCGTCATGGTCGACGCATCCGACATGGCCTTAGGTGGGGTCCTCCAACAGGAAGTTGACAATTCTTGGCAACTACTGGCATTTTTCAACAAGAAACCCCAGCTCAACAAAATTACAGTGTGTATGACCGCGAACTTTTGGCCGCATACGCCGCTGTTAAGCGTTTCCGGTACTTTTCAGAAGGCCTGCATTTCATTCTGTTTACAGATCATAAACCGCTAACCTACGCCTTCCAGCAAAAGCCTGAACGATGTTCACCGAGACAATTCCGCCTCCTGGACTTCAATGGACAGTTTACGACTGACATCCCTCACATAGCTGGCACCAACAACATCCCAGCGGATAACTTATCTCGCCTTGACATTGTTGCAGATACGATAGTTTCCGTTCCTGCAGGTCCTATAGACTACCAAGCCTTGGAGAAGTCTCAAAACGACGATCCAGAGCTGCATACTTTCCTAGGGCCAAACGCGGTGTTGCAATTAAAGAAGGTGTACTTCCCGCAGCAGCAAGTTAGCATCTATTGCGACACCTCCACCGACTCGCTTCGTCCGTTTGTGACAACACCTTTCAGACGGGCAGTACACGACGCCCTCCACAATTTGGCACATCCCGGAATAAAGGCAACCACAAAACTTGTCTCATCCCGTTTCGTATGGCCAGCGATGAACAAGGACCGCACGACGTGGAGTCGCCAATGCATACAGTGTCAACGTGCTAAAATTTCTCGGCACGTATATGCACCCGCAGGAACGTTTCAGCCACCTTCCTCCAGGTTTGAACACGTTCACCTCGACATAGTGGGCCCGCTGCCTATTTCAAAAGGAAACGCCTACTGTTTAACCTGCATGGACCGTTTCACAAGATGGCCGGAAGCAATTCCTATTCCGGATATCACCGCTGAAACAGTAGCATTTGCCTTCTATGCGAATTGAATCGCCAGGTTTGGAATACCCCTCCGGTTAACTACAGACTGCGGAAGACAATTCGTGTCTCACCTGTTTCAGGCCCTCGCAGTATTAACCGGAATAAAGCACATCCGGACTTCCGCCTACCATCCGGGAGCCAACAGTTTGGTTGAACGTTTTCACCGCCAGCTAAAAGCAGCAATTAAATGCCATAGCAACACAGGGTGGACCGAAACGTTGCCAACAGTACTTCTGGGAATTCGCGTTGCAATTAAAGAGAATCTGGACGCCACGGCAGCAGAAATGGTTTATGGAGAGAACATTCGGATTCCCGGAAAATTTTTCACACCTACAACGGCAGAAAACGTTCCAGATTTCATCACCAGATTACGCAACCATTTCAGTTCAGTCAGACCCACGCCCACACAGCACCACGATACGCGTAAAACGTTCATCTTCAAAGATTTAGCCACGTGTTCGCATGTTTTTGTTCGTCACGACGCTGTTCGTAAGCCATTGCAATCACCATACGACGGTCCCTACAAGGTCCTCGTACGTAACGACGAAACATATACGCTCAACACCAGAGGCAAAGAAGTCACTGTGCCTATCGACAGATTAAAACCAACGTTTATTGCCACTGATGGCTCAGCCCTCTCACCTGGGACACCTTCATCAAGAACAACATCAACAATGCCATCAACATCCGCCTTAACCGGTAGCCCGCTGGAAATACAAATACATCCACAGACTACAACCACCAGTACCAGCCGTTGTGTACGCTTCCCGGACTACTTCCGGACCGGAATCTAACATCGTGACATCGTCACTAGCAAGGGGGTGATGTGGCTACGCGTGTGAAAGACGCGCGTTAAACTTTCCCAGATCTTCGGCAAAACTTTAACACCGGATACGGATCAATATAATTCTTGAAAGGACGTCGGCACTTAGCCGGCGCCTCGGGGCTGTGGCCGGTAGTTTCAAGATCTGGGGAAAAAGCGTGAGAACGGAAAAACTGCCCCCGCGTCACGATGGTGGACTAGAGTATAAGGGTTCCAACAACGGTCCAGGGGGATCAGTCTTCCGGCGTAGCTGCCCGTGCAGGCAACGTTTATAGTTATTATATATTTCGTTGTGTGTTCACTTGTTATTTATTCCGTTTAATAAACCGTTATAAAACATTTCTTTGTATTAGTGTGGTTTAAACAACCAAAGAGTTTTAAAGTTTATATTTTTATTGAAGTGATTTTAATATCTAAATAATACAGTCGATTCCGGTTAACTGGGCCACCAGTAAATTGGGGCAGCCGCTTTTTGGGCTAAATCTTAAATAACAGAAACTAAATAAATAAAATAACAGCAATGTACGTCGCTTATTCGGGACACCTTTTTGTTTAATCGGCGCAGTAAGTCTCACATCAAAACACTTAATACAATTGCAAAATTTTACAATCAGAAAAAAAATTGTAGGCAATTTAATGTGTGTTCTCTACGAACTTTAGTGCATAACAGCACTTGGCATGTGTTCTTTTAAATTTTGTTTATCAGATATCACATATGTTTGCTATCGGTGTTGTGCCAAGGATTCACACGCTGATAGCTGGGGATTCACGCATAGATATCGTCAACGGCGTATCCAGCTCAAAACGGTTGGGGGGGAGGGCAGCATTCTGAATCCAGCTTCTTTTATGAGGGAAAACCACTATTTATTAATAAAATAAATTTTTGTAGAATACTTTGCGAGGATAGTTGCAAATTTTCTAACTACAACTTCCACTAATTATTCCTTGTTAGCGAAAACCTACTGACGATGAATGCTTAGCATGGCTAACCCATTTAACCTATTTTCACCAATAGTGCTCCTAAGCCATGTTTTAATTCGGCGGAGGGAGCTGAATGAACGCTCTATAGTGCTTGTTGTGCAGGGTTGTAAGAGAAAATCAGTATCGCCTTTCTAATGGTTGGAAAACAACTATTCGCTATTTTTTAAAACCTCGATGATATCTGGCGCTTCTTTGATCTCATTCCGCCTTTTGAACCAGAATTCCCTTTCTCCTTCGATGCCTTCCAATTTGTAAAATGTTGCACAAGATGAAGTACTTTTATTCCATTCCTCCAATGAAACATCTTTCATGTCACTCGGACGGAAATGTCTCAATGAAAATGCAGGCGATTTTTCTGCAGAAGAGCTGACTTCCGAAGATGATATGATGGAATCCAAGTAAGGAATTATTAGAGACCTTCTCTAAAATTTGAAGGTATGTCCGGCTGGAGGGTTGCTTCTGTGCATTTTTCAGCCAGCAACGCGATTCATAAGAACTACAACCTATGCGTGTAAATACACGTACAGGCTGTAATTCTTATTACTTTTAATAGATGGCGCGAGGGTTTCTATTTCGTAATTAGTTTCTTTCAAAATGTTGACATATCAACAAGCAATCTATTAATCAATTTTTCAGAAATATGTTAAAACTTTTTCTGTTTTATTGTAAATTTTTTCTACTATTGAAGGGGGCAGCTGCACCCCCCCCCCCCCTTGTATATGCCCTTGGATATCGTCAGTCATAGTGGAGTCGACGTACATTTGGTAACAGCTACACCGCCGTGCGTATGCGACGTATGCTTTTTCCTGTAGGTGCATACAAAACAGAAAGTGTATAAAGCGGTACCAACAACTGTAGACGACTTGCTAAATTGCATCAGAACAGTATTAAGAAATATTAACCGCCAGATATCAGCTTTCATAAAGGGTCTTCACGTTCGTATTGAATGTACAGATTGCACTTGGGTGGCTCAAACGGATGAGGCGGGCCAAAGAAAACTTGGTGGGAGATGGCGGAGAAGAAGGTGGAAATGATTTTGAAGATTTAATGTAAGTCTCCGTTGTCATTTCTACAAAATTCAAACTTTTAACTGTTTAAAATTGCATGTCGAATAAAGAACACTTTAATATTGTTGATTGCTTTGTATGTTACTTCGTTTGTGTTACTTTGAATTAATGTACTCTCTGAAAATTGCGATTGTGCTACCAATTTTTAATGTTCAAATTTATTTAATCTAACACTTATTAATAATCTGCATAATACTTAATAAGAACGTACAGGTACTATAGTATTTACATATTTTTTTGGTTTAGTAAACGCCTTTTACGAATAGATCGGCATACGACAACAAATTAGATGCCTACAACTGGGGGACATGTCAGTATACGCCAATGTAGATAACGTATGGTACAGAGACAGGACAGACATAGCCGACGGTATTTACATAGATTTATATGAAAGAGTAATTCTTTGGTGTCTCTCTGGAGCCGTTGTTCATCGTCATTCTGCCCCATTACTAAACTTTTTGTGCTTTAACATTTTGACGTATCAGTATTGCGGAATCGTTAGAAAAACATGTCGGCATTGTATGCCACATAGGAGGACACTACAAATTTAGCATTCTGTATAAGTTTTCCAAAAATTTTTTCGTCCACTCAAGGGTTTCAACAGAGAATACGATGCGTGCCATAAGTAGAACAAACGCCATATTAATGTTTAGATACTAAAATCAGTAACCCTGTATAGCAATTTTGCCACGTATATGTGGAATCTGCTACTACTGCTACTAAAAATACTTTTTACAATACGAATACGAGGGTTGCTTTTTACATTTGGGGATTGGACAACCCTAGTGCTGCCATCTGGCTGCTGACGTCTCTATGGTAAATTTTAACGTTTACAGTAATTTGAAAAATTCATATCGGCCAAAAAATGGAATTAAATCGTGAACATTTTCGTGCGATTATTTTTTGCAACTTTCGACGTGAATTAACTCAACAACAGTGCATCGATGAACTTAATTCGATTTTTGGCGATGAAGCAACATCAAGGACCAGTGATTATCGATGGTTTTCCGAATTCAATCGTGGCCATAGCTCAACGACGAATTTCGGGAAGGTCGTCCAAAATAGGTTGTTGTTCCGAAAAACATTGATGCGGTGCGAGAACTGATACTGCAAGATCGTCATGTACCTTATCATGAGATTGAGGTATCCTTGGACATTAGTAGGACCAGCATACATTCAATATTGCATGAACATTTAGCCGTAAAGAAGATTTGTTTGCGTTGGATCTTACATAATTTCATGGGACCTTGGAACTTTCATACAAATATATAATTGTGAATATGTTGACATTACTGGATTTGCGGAAAAATACAAGCTAATTTTTTTCCGATTTCAAAAATAAACATTTAATAACATTTATTTCTAGACGTGTTTAGGTTTTTTTTTCACTTTGCTATTAACAAGCGGAAGAATAGTTGTCTTCAATCGTTTCATCTCGCTTCAAATTTAGTCGACTTGACATATTTTTTCGCAAAAAATGATAACTCATATACTCCTATTGGTAATGGCCCATTATAAAAAAACTCAACTGTTTTCTTTTATTGAGGAGGCAGGTATTAATTTTGAAGCTTTTATTATTATTATTATTATTATTATTATTATTGTTACTATCTACGGTACAATAAACTAAGAAGATTCTAATCAAGATGTCTAATTATAAATTACGCCAGTACTATAGACATAAACAGTTTTAATTATATGATTGCTCAAAATTAATTCGGCTGGAAATAAAATAAAAGTTTAGTCTGAAATTAATTCAATTAATTAGTATACGGTCAAAATCCTTCATTTTGTCCTATTCGTCATCAATTGTATAAACAAATACACCAATTTCATCAATGAATCATTGTTTACATTATCGAAATTCAGTAACAAAAAAAAACTGCTAATTATAGTGTAAAATTCTCCAGTTATTATAACAATTACCAGGTATAAGATTGAAAAAGTAGCAGACGCCTTCACTTTTTGACATTTATTTTATATACACGATGACTGGTTTTACCAATGCTAATTAGCTCGTTAAGTCTCAGTAATGATAATGCTATAAACAAATATTTTAAGGCTTTGAATAATAAGTACGGCGCATGTCAACGTGATAAATTATTATACGCATTAAATATTTAGTAGTTTAAAAAATTAATCTAAGCTAATTGTTGATACTGTAGACAATATTGTATCATACTGAAATACTATTTTTGCGACGCAAATTGTTTTATGGAAAACACCTAAACTTAAAATAAACCTTCCATTTATTAAATAATCATTTGGCCCCTGTCGCATTTCTCATAAACTCAATAATCCCTACAGGCCAATAAAGCAAAAGCAGTAACAACGCAAATTTACAGAATTAAAAAATCAGGATATTGTTTTAATAATACTTACTGTCATAAATTTAAGAGTGGACTGCTCAAGGTGAGTATGAAGGGTCAGAAGATTTAAATTTTAGAGCTGTATCACATGGGGAATTACCTAAGAAAATATTTGCAAAAAATCAAGTCGAATCTGGTTGGCCCCCCTTTGCCCCGTAGTGAATTTGTAAGAAACTCAAGCCACACCTTGACTTCGCTGTGCTACATCAAATGTTAACGATAGTTTTTGAATGTTCTGCATTTTTAAAGGTTTAATCAGGTGATCTGATAAAAGCTGTTAATCAATATTGGGAAAAAAATATTAAAGGTATTAAAATTAAGATAAGATTTCAAATAGTTATTTGTTTACCAAACCGACATCAGAGAAATTTAAATTCGAATTTATCAAATAATGATCAAAAATACAATACTATAATTTTGTTATGGCACACGAAGGTATGGGGACCAAACCAAAATTCTATTATTAAGTTATAAATTTTGTTGTTGAAGCTGTAAAAGGAAGCTTGGAAAAAAATTGAGTTTTTTAACATGTAACAACGATATTAAAACCACTATTTTAAGTTTATTCTCAATGTTTTTGTGTAATGTTCTGAAACTACGATTTTACAGTTGTAATTTACAATTTAAATTTATCGTTTCGTGTGTAAATTCATAATTTAAGTAAAAAGTCAAATTGTGATTTGTTCCAATACAATCTTCCCAAGCCTTTGTTTTTAAAAAGGATTTAGTTCAGTTTGATTAATAAGGGAAAGAATTCCCATGGACTTTTTCATAGTTTCTATACAGGTTGATTATAATAATAACAAACTCACATATTTTTGGTTTTCAATTTACAGTAATATAGCCCAAAAGCAATGTGACGTGCGAACTTGAGATTAATATAAATATATTATATATCCCTTCAATGAGTTCGTATCACTTTTGGTATAACCAGACGTAATCTCAACTTCTAATTTTTAAAGAGTAGTTATATTTTCTGTTCAATATTTTAAATATAGATAAAATGAGCTTTACTGTGATACCTGACGTTGATACGTTTACCGTAAAATCAATCATCTTATAGATCACTAAACATAAATTGGAACGATTTTTAACAGAAATTTATTTATAAAAAAAGGGTATTACGATATTACAACAATGAAAATTCTATTACTTTCCGATGTACTCCCACTGCTTAGCGATGCACTTACGCCACCGATCTGGAAGCTTTCTAATGCCTTCCTGGAAGAAAGTTTTGCATTGTATGCGTATTCACTCTTAAGCAGCTTCGATAACGTCGTTATTTGCTTGCAATTTTTTCCTGGCTTAAAATTCTTTAAGTGGGCAGACCAAATAAGAATCGGTGTTGGTTGCAATTGTTCTTGCAGCGGTATGAGAGCAAGCAATAGAAAACAAACAGAACTTTGTCTTCTCTTTCGTTTGTTCCTGATAGCACCTACGCAACTTTATCAATCAACAATATCGGGTGAGCAACTTTTTGAATAAAAAAAAAAAGGTGTACTCATCACTTTACCGCGTGCTGACACGTTATGACTCAGGAGTAAAGTTAAGCACCTAGGTTTTATCAGTTGTCAAAATTGAGTCCAAAAATTCATCTCCTTCTTTCTGATACCGCTGCAGCAAAGAAGAACCGATTTCCAAACGATTCAACTTGTGTTATCCGGTCAACAAACGCGGAATCCACCTGGCATTCATCCTACGATACTTTAGTTTGTTTATTATCATTTCTTCAACACTTTCGACACTAGTTTGCAAATTTTGAGAATATGACGAATTGTTACAAGTCTGTCTTGCTGAATAAGGGCGTTAACTGTGTCTTCATTTTCACGATTAACCAAAGTTGCAGCTTGTCATACATGTGGCTCATTTTTTACACGAGTTCTCTCGTCTCTAAAAGATTTCGACCACACAAACATTCGACTTTTAGGAAGACTTTGATCGCGGTCTTGTGTTCGCAGTTTGTAAGAATATTAGACGAATTTAAGCTTACGTTCGTAGGAAATTTATTTATTATGATCTGTTTCACGCTACAACGAACATAACTATCCGAAATCGTGTCTGTACCGGCAAAATAATATTAAGCGAAACAATTGCCATGCATGTGTTAACAGGAGTCACGGCCAACCTCCAATTAATTTAATTTTAGGAATTGTCTCCAGATGGGAATTTAATTTAAACATTCCTGTTTAAAGCTGAAAACTCCTCGTAGACCAACTTCCTTAAAGTTGCTTATAAAAAAAATTTGGGAGTCATTTGTAGACAACTTCTTGATGTTTAAGTTTTATGCTATTCAAAATCCTTCTGCAATTTCTACAATTATGCAAAGCCGTCATTTTTGGAATTGGCTTATTTCCACAAATATTCGTTCTCGTTGTAATTCAAATGTCTAAGCAGCCTAAGAGCTACTAAATATCTTGAATTTCAATTCAACTGAATTATCTTTTTTAAGTAAATGGGCGATGGATTTTTAAAAAAATTATGGAAGACTTATTTTTGAAGCTAGAGAGTGCCAAGAAATCATCATGCCATTTGTATGAACAGTCTTCATACTTTCCCTGTTTCACAACGTCAAAATAGCTTCTGTAAAGGAAAATATAGCCCTTGCGATTCGAGTTCCGAATTATTCCAAAAGTTTATCGCGCTGATAGATTTGTATGGAACTTGTAGATTTATAAAACTCGTACCAGCCGTTCCGGAAATTGATGACCACAAACACACCCGCACGCATACCCATGGACAGACGGTTTATAAAAACTAGGTTCTATGTTTCTAGAGACCTAATATGGGTATTTCCGCTAAAATTTCCAAATAATGTTTTTTACGAAATCAATACTTTATACCTGCGGCATAGGAAAGTAGAGTTGTAATTTTTGAAAATATTTAATTTGTTTTTGGAAAATTTGACTATTCTATTTTGGGAAATGTAATGTGAAGTTAATACGAATTTACAGTTGAAATCTCTGGATTTCCATTTTACATTTTAGTATTCAATATTAAAAATTAAATAGGTATTGTTTTTCGAAAGCAGTCCTAATGGTCTTCGTTATTTCTAACACTTTCATTCGGTTTACATTTTAAAACATACCCTTTGCAGTAGCCGATATAAGGAACGTAGTTTTGGAAATTCTTGGATTATTTTTTAAATACTTGTCTATTTTATTTTTGGAAGTGTAATCTGCAATTATTACAAGTTTACGGTTGAAACTAAAGGTTGAAGTAAAATTATACTATCCAAATTCATATTGTAACGTAAAAAATTGTGATTATATTTTTAAAAGCCTTTGTTTTTGAAAACATTTTTGCATTAGTCAAATTTTAATACATACCCTTTGAAGAAGTTGTTAAACACTATTTATTTGTATTCTTTCTGCATTATTTGATTGTTTTGTAGTTTTTTTCGCGGTTTTACCGTTCCATTTTTGGAAATGTGACGTGAAATTATTGCTAGTTTAAAGCCGTTAACCGGAATATCAACAAATTACCATTCAAGTCCTTAAAAATCACAATAATGGAATCCAATAGTTACGTCAGAAGTGGGGCGCAGCGTTTGCAAATTGTAAAAGTTAGAAGCGCGCTTTTAAATATTCAGTTGCTTCGCGGTCGAGCTGCTATAATATCGCGGCGTAGCTCCTTTGAATATAAATTAATTGAGCCATACTCAAACGCAAACTTAGAGTCTCAAAAAATGACAGAAATTTCGTCGCACTTAGCGAACCCCAAATCGCTGGTATCCTCGGCCGTGGAACTGAACAACAACACCCCATCTTCAGAGGGCAACTTGAGCCTGTTGGATAACTCATTTTCTAGGCAAAGAAGCGTGTCTACAGTGTCCATGTCCAGTGCTTCCAGCAGCAACTCCGACACCAGCGAGGACCCAGAAGTGGCCGCTTTTGGGGATGAAGCCAAGTCGACCGAAGGCAAATCGAACGACGAAACAGGCTTCAATAAGGTAAGCGTGGAGATTAATTTAATTGCTTTTATCAGTGGCCTTCGAGCCAGCGATATCGCCTTTTGTACCAATTACAGTCGGTTTTTTCAACTCCTACACCAGATGACCTATTCCGATTTAAGTTTGGCAGATTTTCTAAATTTGTACGGTGACCACATTAAAGTGGGACCAGTGAGACTAAAAAGGGAAAAATTAGGTCCCAGAGTTGCGGTTGCCCACATTTTTTTTGTTAACTAAAACTTAATACTAGTTCCAACCTGTGGTATCCTGATAACAATTCCATTGGAATATACAGGGTGGTAGAGTTGACATTCTGTAGTAAATATTTTCTTGTGAGTGAAGTAATTATTACATTTTTTCAGTTTATTATAAATAAATACTCGTTCCAACAGGCGATATCTCGATAATTGTTTCCATTAAAATATACAGAGTGGTTAGATTTACATTTTATAGGTGTTTTTTTCAAATTGAGCTTGATCTAATACAATTTTTTGTGATCTATACAACCACTCAAAAAGACCAGAAATATGTCACTAGAAAAATATTAAGCAGCAAACGCTTAAATACCTTTGCAACAAGTTGAAAGCTTACCAAATTCTAAATGCAATAATATTTCCATTTTTCCATTTAAATTAAGGTTGCGATAGCTAAACATTATTTGGTGTAGTAAACCTGTTGGAAAAAACGTTTTAAAGCTGAAACAAACCAACTTCTATACTTTTTGAACTAATTGAGTCCTCTTTTTTGAGGCGATACTAGTCCTTCTTGGTTTCTTCAAAAACTAAAAGCAGCGTAAAAAATTACGCCAGTTTAGACATCTTTTTGAGAGCAACTACATGTGACCGTGTGACTTTTTTTTAATTTTAATTAGTAATTTAGCGTTAAAAAAACTACTGCTAACTTGTCTTAATTAAGGTAAACATAAATATCGATCCCATTTATAAAAATGTTTATATTAAAAAATTAATAACAAAATGAAGGCCATAATATTACTTGCAAAACTGAAAAATTATATCGCTAAATTAGTGTTAATGTAAATAAATTTTTTGTGTGCTTTAGTTCGTAACTACCAGATGCAAATAATAAACAAATTTTCAACATAATGGTGAAACTTAAGCCTGCAAAATGTATCAAATATTTAGTTAACTATTTATAATGGAATTTGCAAATCACATCATAAGTACAGTTTTACCGGAGGTTTCTATGGGGATGTAGGGAATTCCCAGCTTTCTCTACCTTGCACTTCCTAGGTGAGTCTTACCTAACTACAATCTCGAATCTAAATAAATACAATCTGCTTATCTACTTTTTCTAAATTTATTGGTAACTACTCCTTCACCTCTACAAGAAACAGAAGTATTTTGTTTCTTTCAAACCAGTAGTTTTGGATTAATCCAGTCCATTTTTACTGTTAGTTTAATAAATATTCAGAATATTATTTTGCGATTATCCCAGTAACCAGCGTAATGGCATTCACGAGCGCTTCAAATATGGAAAACCGTAAACATTTCCTAATTCAGCAATCTAGTTCTTTCCAAGGAGTTTGTTCTGCGGTTCTTTAAACTACGCGAACAACCACGCACAAGTGAATATTTCATTGACCTCGTTCATACCGCTGACTCGGACCATAATAATACGAGTAAGTCGATTCAAATCGTATTCTAATGATAGTCGGACAGGTTTTCGGATATTATGTAAACACTACCGAAACGGAGTTTTCCTATGCCGAGTCAAAAAGGTCATTAAACATTAAAAATGATTCAGAATAGAGATACAGGTTTTGGAAAACTTCCGCTTGAACCTTAACTCGTAAGTCATAGAGCCGCAGGTATTGTGTCTGAACAAAATAAAAAATTAATGATACATAATTACAAGTTGACAACATTGAACCAATCAATCGGGAACGGAAATTTGAAAGTTGTTGTGTATAGTGGTACAGGTTTTAAATGTGGAGGCATCTATCAAATAATTTTGAAAAAGGATGCAGTTAATATTATATCAATAAGGTATAAACCAATGATAAAGGCTCAAGCTTGATATCTTAAAAAATGGTAAAATTATTGAGAGAAATTTGAAAACATTAATTTTCGAACTTTGTAGAGGACGTTGTACATTAAAATCAGCAAACTATACAGAATAATATCGGTTCAATGTCCAAAATCAAGCAACTTCTGAAATAATTTTGAAGATCCCCCATCTGGGCTTATCTCGCCCATGAATACTTCGCTGAAAATCGCGCAGACAAGAGTTGGTATCTCATGCAAATAAAAATTGTTGCACAGAACTTTCATTCTGAATTAAAAAGACAAACATCAGTTAGCATTAATTTATAAAAAACTAAATTTTGCAAGTTTTCGTCTGAATTATCCGTCGCTATTTAAAAGTAAATTTTGTAGGTCTTGCCTATGTAGATGTGATGCTGCGTTACCTAAGGATCAGTTAATTTAATTGTAAAAATTCGTGGAGGAGATTGATAAGTAAAATTTGAAATTTTTTGGGAATAATTATAGGTTCATGAAAAACCAACGCATTCAGTGGCGTAGCCGAAGCCCCCGCAGCCCTTATAATACGAAGGCAGTAATTTCTCCACTTGCTATGAGATACTGATAACAACATAAATTACACCAAAAAATATATTAAACTGTATAAGTACTAAAAATACAAACATGAAAAGTTTTATTTGACAGCCTGAATATAACAGTATAATTGTATTTTTACCTTCATGTAATGCACATTCTACGATGATTATTAGATTTTATTTTATTGTAATGTTACATTACAACTAATCTAAAAGACTAACCAGCAATTTTTTTTTCAAATTAAATTAACAAAATGGTTATGTTAAGAATTCACCCACTGGTGTCCCCTCAGTTCTATTTTGCACCCTTTTTTGTGTGTTACTACATCAGTTTTGCTCTATTTTTTTCCCTGGCACTTTCACGTCTCTTTACACTAGCTCAAATGGTTCGGTCCTCTTGAGCTTTTTCACTAGATCTGTACGTGGTCATCAAGCCTGGTCTCGTGCTCCTGGGGAGGTTTCTTATTTCTTCTGTTACTGCTCTTATTCCTGGATCCCTGTGCATATGACTGCTGCTGGCGTACTAGGACGCATTCACGATACTCTTCAGTACTTTATTCTGCAAATTTTCAATTTTGTAATATTAGTCTTGTCGGGGTAGCCCCAAAGTCCATTATTGTTTCTTTGAAGCAGTACCTTTATTACTATTTCCTTCAAGTTTTATTAATCTCTCGGAGATTGATTTTAGCATTTTTTTCTTGCTGCTTGAACTTTTTCCTGTTGTTCAAGTTTTGACATTAGGCTTGGTAGTAGCTGGTTTGCCGAAACTTCTGTTTTCTGTGAAATTTCTTCCTTCACTTTGCTATTTGGTAGTGCTGGGAATGCTTTACGGTCCCATCTACACAGTGTTTTATTTTCTGTCTTCCTTTCTTTTGCGTTATTTTGGTTAGTTCTGGTTGCTTCGTTTCTTATCTTTGCATCCTTTTGGCTACTTCGCATCCTCTGCAGCTGGTTGGGTGGTCTTCGCCCCAGTAGGCACATTTTGGTTCGTTGTTTTCATTCATTTTACATTCTTTTGTGTGGTATTTTCCAAGACATTTTACGCGTCTTGATTCACTGTTGCAGAATCTTTGGGTGTGCCCATAAGTTTGGCATTTCTTGCATTGAGAGATTAGTTTAGATTTTCTTAGAGGTTATATTTCAATCTTCATGCCTAGTGTCCCGTTTATCTCGTACATTTTTTAATGTCTTCGTCGTTTCTGAAGCTTAGCATAAACAGCGGGAGGGGTTTCTGATCTTTTCTCTGCAGAATATTAACAGCTTCTATTATTTTATATCCTTGGCGATATAAATCTTCTACTATGTTTTCTTGAGCGCATAACGAGTGCATCTTTCTCGCCATGACTTTATGTTTCTTGTTTGTTTATTTTCGTATGAATGCCAAAAGTGTTTTTTTTCATTTACTAAGTTTGTTAGTCGTCGATATTCTTCTGCAGACTCTATGTTTATTTTTACTTGCTCGTTAGTCACCATAACTGCTTGAAATGCAAACTTTTCTGTCTTTATTTCGCGTTGTAATGTACCATAGTTTTTAATTTGAATCAAAATAATTGGCGGCGGTTTCGGTATTTTTACTGGATTTTCTTTTTGTGGCTGTTGAGCTGCTCGCTGTTGTTGTAGTGACGTTTCCGGCGATGTAGTCAATTTTCTTTTTTCGTTTTTTCGTTTCTTTGTTTCTTTGTCCCCCATTCCGTTTCTCTGATGAGTTCTTCATCAGAGTAATATTCTTTTTGTTGAGGTTTTTGTTCCAACTGTGCATTTGGGACCAATTTCAATTCATTTCCCTTATTTATTGCTACTTGCATTTCTGCTAGTTGATGCTGTAATAGGAAAACATTTTGTTGCATTTCAATTCTCGCATTTTTTTTTCTTCGTGCCATGCAGTATATAAGCTAATTTCGTTTGGGGTTTTTATTTTAATTTATATTTTTTCTTGCTTGTCTGGTCGTTGATCATCTAACACCTGGTATGTAGATCGGGGATGACCTATTAAGGCTCGCTTTTCCCTAGTGTAGGACTATTAGATGTTACCTAAATTTAAAACGCCTGGTATCTTACAGGAAGGTAAATATAAAAAGGCTGGAGAACTGAGTTGAGAAATTGAAATATCGAGATTCCAAAAAACATCCAAAATATAAACACTATTATACTACTTTGTAGTGTCTCCAAAGATAATGTTAAAATACCAGCCTAGACTTTCTCATACAGTGTTTCGCAATGAATTGCGAAATACATGGAAATTTATATAATTAATAAATTTTACGTTTAACTGATATTTTGGTTAAGATGTAAAATTTATTATTTGTTTCAGCCCTTGTAATAAAAACTAAAAAATAAAACTTAATATTTGCCTTTAAAATTAAGCATAAATGCAATACAATATGTACATCGGGTTAACATTAGGAAAACAGTTTCGGCATTTTATATAGCGCAATGGTTAAGGTGAACTTCTTCTGGGCGAAAGCCCCAGGTTTTTATCTTACATGCCACAAATAGTTTTTTATGATTTTGGTTGTTGATTTTTACACCGTTTCTAACATCTGATAACTATAGTTTTGCTGTTTAATTACGTTATAATAATGAGATAGGTACGACTTCTAATATTTAATTACTTAAATCATTAAATTAACCGTTAAGTGTTTAAACCATGTATTGATTTGTGTGTGTTTAATTGTATATAAAATAATATTTCAGTATTTTATTACTTATAGCATTTAACTAACATACAACTGTGCAGATCATGTTGTTTTATTATCTGAACTGGCCTGATAATTAAATAAATATAAATGAGATTTTGTAAACGAACCCGGGTATTATACATCTACCACAAGAACTTGAAAGGGGTGATTTTTATTCTGGTCAGAAAATGACACGTCTTCAGTAAATAAATATTTCTTTAAAACTATTATTTTATTTCTGATTAAAGGACATTCTAATAACTATAATGCAGTTTAATTCTTAATCAGAACATACTGGGAACGAAAAATTTAGAAAAATATACCCATTTCTCGTGCATTTTCCAAGTAATTTAACTCATCTGGGAAGCTCCGTATAATGTCATTTTACATATAAATAAATTGTATACCGTGTTATTTTCTTAATTATAATTTGTTTTAATAATATGTATACATACTAACAATAATTTAGTTGTTTGGTCCCAAACAATATATTCGGTATTCTCTATCAATAACTAACATCTACTAAGGTAGCCGCATGATGGTGCCGTTTATTTGCTATTGATTGGTTGTACAAGGCACCCCCCGTAGTGTTTCTGCGGGGACCTCGGTGGATTAGTGCGGATATGTGCTGCCACTCGAGGTCATAGCGAAATTCGGTCCGATCGGTCGAGGTTTTGAATCCCGACTGGGGCGACCGCATTTCGCTTAGTGAAGTTTAGGGTGAATGTTGCATGAATGGTTAGTATGTAAGGGACGCCCGCACCCACCTGAAGTAATGCGAAAGCGGTTACCAGCGGGGGAACGGTAGTATGAATGGATGAGAGAAAAAAAAGGTGTTTCTGCGGAGATTGACTATAGGATAATTTTGGAAAATGAGTATTCTTCTTTTCAATCTAGACGTTAATAATACAGTAGTCACTCGTAAATCATTTAAATTCGAATTTAGTAACTCAACCAAACATAAAATAAACTAAAATTACCATAAAATGAACTGGTTGATCAAATAAATAGCTATTCGTGTTATGGTCGGCCATACGTGGGGTGAATAAAAAATTAATTATTTAGATGGTAGTGCTTCTGAATTTCATTTAACGGGTACCTGAATCTGGGTAAACAAACAGCAGATGCGATACAACAGATTATAGAACACAGACTTGCTGATTTGTCAATAATACTGGTCAGTTGTACTCAACGGGAGTCCCGAACCCTCCTCGCCTAAGCTGTAATGCGAAACTGATACAAAACGCATCTACAGACTAGCTGATGTGGGCTCAGCAAATCGTAATTATAGATTCATTACTACAATTATGCATATCTTCTGGTACAGCAATCTTTCAGAGAGCTCTGCAACTATACCATCTGTTATTCACAGAAGTACCATAACTACAGTAACACCAATGTCGCACATCACCTTAGTATAGGAAATAACACATCGTAATGAATTAGTGGATTCGCAAACGCTATTAATAAGTTATTACGCCAAAATATTCAAAGTTGAAGCCTAGGTGACAACCACTGCTTACATAAACTGCCTCTGCAGGCATTTACCACCCTACTATATACTTCGTCCACCCTCAGTTTTCCAAGAATTCCGTGGCTCTCGGCTAAATCCTTTTATTGCCACCAAATGCTGTCATGAATTTAAGGCAGTTAATATAATTTTGCAAATATTTATTTGTTGATCCTACATTTAAGTGTTACTCATAGTAGGGCCTAACATTAGTGATGTTATTAATTTCCAATTTCCAAAATTTGAAGGTTGTATACGTGGTTGCGTGTAGTGGTCCTACTGTAAATATTACAGATTAGCAATTTAAATGGCTGACATTCCTAGTAGTTTTTAAATACCGAGATTGTAATAAATCAAACACGGAGATTGGGGACAGCTGACATTAATGATAACCTTAAGAAATGTAAACATGTAAACATTTGTAGAATCACAACAAGAATAAAGAAATACAAACCTCAATTCATATAGCATGCATTTGCATTGGTATAGATATATAGGTCAAACTTTTGTTGGTATTAGTGAAACATTGATCGAAACTAGAAGTTTTAACAATACAATCGGAAACAATACAAGTTTTAAAAAATACTTAAAATTAGGATTTAATTTATCAATCCAATCAAACACTCTTCATGAAGAGCTACGTTACCAAAATTTATGCAAAAGCGATAAAAGATTAAACGAAAATTGAGAAATATATACTCTAAATTTAGGACGTAGCAAGTTAATACCAGAATATACGTTTGCCAGTATTTTTTTGGTGCAGGTATCTTGTGAGCAGAAGTTCCAATCCTAGTTGATACAATTCATTAACTTTTGTGCTATTTAGTTAGTTTTCATACCAATTCTAGCACTTCACAACTGGATATAATGTGCAATTACACTGCATTATTTCGGAACTCGAAGTAGTAAATTTACAGTAAACTGTACAAATCACGTTCCCTTCCTGCTTGATAGTGAAGTATTAACAAAACAGTTTTTGATAGATGGCTATGGAAAATAAAACATGGGTCTTTACTTAAGTCATACCATTTATAACATCTGTTGTAATTATTTAAATTAACGTCAGTTGGGTTTGCGGTTTTTGTATAAGTTTTTTTAAGCCATTCGAAATGGGTGAAAGTAAGACTTTGAATTGCTTGACAGACCTGGATGGATTCTTTAAGTGCTCTCAGGATGTTTAATAAAGAGTAATACATAAGCTGTCTTAATATGCCTAGCAGTCACATCTTTAGATTTTTTTGCCCTATGTAAAAAATTACCTTTTTAATAGAAAAAAAGTCCTTAAAACGGTGATACTTTTAAAAATATGCATATTAGAGAGAGATAACTTAAAATTTACATCCATTTCACCGAAGTAAAGCTTGAAAACAATTAAGCATGGATACAAACCATGTTCTACGGCCATTAATTACGTAACCTAACTTTTGAATCTGCCAATTCTTCTTCATTATCTGCTTTCCTACCTTCTGCAAACGTTTAATTTCTAGAGAGAAAACTGATTGTATTTGTAAGGACATGTGTCCTGCAGTCATTTTCCTTATTTAGATTGAATAATGTTAAATTTCAGATATAGTACAAAAAATCGAATATAGCAATAGCTAGACTCCCATGAAGCAATTTGTAAGTCACGAATTGATAAACAGCTGGCAAGAACTTAGGAAACAGTCCCTCCAGTTTATCAAGCTGTTCAAATGGTCACCTTCACCAATTTAAAAAAAATTGACAAAACTTGTACAAAAATCGTAATTCCTGCGGATGTTAAATTATGCATGTAAAAGTGAATATTTTGCTTACTAGTCTAAACAACATCTGTCGTAGCTGCAGTATATTTTAATAATAGTGGTAACTGTGATAAATTGCATGGTTTAAGTAAATACAGCCATTTTGTTTTCCACAACCAACCTTTATCAACAATTGGTTGATTATACTGTTGAACAAGTACTATAATTAAACAGAAACTACTAGAAAATTCCATTTCCACTTTAGTATTGAAACAGTACCTCCTGAATTTTTTTATATATATTTTTTTATACCTTTGCTTAATTTTAATGGTAATATTACCTTTGTTTTCTTATGTTTTTTAAATGACACTAACCATAGCATAGAATTGTAAAAAGTATAATTTTCGGCAGCTTGTGTGTTATGATATTATTTAATTAAACCAAATATTCAACATATAAAAATTGAATTGTTACATTATCTTAAAAATCATATATATTTTCAATTGCAATTAATTCAGATTACCAAGCACATTTCTACAACCTAAAATGCTTATCAATTCAACTTGACAACAAAATAATTAAGGTCACGGGGGAAATTTTTATAGCGTATATCTAAACGCACAACTTTCAAGGGAATTCTATTTTTTCTGGGAACTCTGCATAGAAGTACAATTAAAACAAGACGTATTTGCATGGCAGAATTGCCTTTATATAACTGAGGTCAACACGTTATTAAATTAATTGATTCGTATTGATGAATTGACCCCTTGTCACTTGTCATTGATTGCAAATATTGTAGACTCCGAGCCAAATCCTTGGTATATATTGTTCGTTTTATTACCTTCTCGGTAGTTGTTCAGTTTCCGAAAAGGTCAATTCCTGGGTAAATTCCAGATTCGGCTTTTTCTAGGGTTTAGTTTCGTAATTAACCAGAATTCTTTCATTTCAGTAAGTAATAATTAAGGCTAATATATGTCGTCCGATTGATCATTGACCTACATTTACAGAATAATTAAACTGCCGGTGTTAAAAATTTTAGATGTCTAAACAGCCACGTGAGTGTGATACCGAATTTTTCACACCTCCGCAAAAGTTTACAGTGCCATTTAGCATACTCAACTGGATCTATTACCTTTACATGTTGCCAGTATAAAAAAAAGGATATGCAGAGAGCTGGTAAAAATTGAAACACACATTCTCTAAAATTGTAGCCAATGAGTTTAGCAGAAAATCGTAATACACATGGATTTTGATTTTCAAACGAGCATTATTATATTTATATAATTTTTTTTTAATAGATAAATAAAATCAGAAGAATATGATAACACCATATGCATATTAATTAAGACAATGTAATCAACAAGGCAGACCCCCTGAGTGTTGTTCACCAATTAACAATGTAATCAGTATAAAAACAACTTATTATCACAAGGTTATAAAATTTTCCGCCCTAAATCAATTACTACTACATTCCGTTTTTAACAGCAGTACGAAACTGTGTTAATGCAAGGCAGAAAAATATTTATCTTATTTTTTATGTCAAAAATTAATTGACATAGCAACTAAAAGTGAATATAAATTAATGTTTGTACTACCGAATAATTCAGCATTTGTGAATACGCCGCTTCACAGACATTTTCTGTGCCGTTTCCCCAGGCTTTTTTTTCCGAAATTTTAGAAGTGCAGGAATCTCGACAAAACGTTGTTTCGGTCAGTAATCTAACACACAGTGCGCGCTTAATTGAATTCCTAAGATACACACCTTTGATATTGTATTAATAATAAATTATATTAAGAAGGTGGATATTTCTCGAATCAATTTAAAAGAATTTTGAAAAACTAAAGATCATTTAATAATATTTATTTGTATGATATTATACAAATTGAAATTTAGAACTACCTATTTTGTGTACAACTGTACACTAAAAAAAGTCTGCGTTAAGGTCCGTTTTCACGCCCATGCATTTTGCGCAATTTGACTTGTGCATGCCAGTTTGCACAAGGAAATTGTTGCATGAAAGCCAAAATCGTTGACTTGCACAAGCCAGAAAGTTTAACTTGAGTAAATTCTTGTTGGTCAGATAATTTGCATGTTGTTGGCACAAATGCATGAACGTGTAAACGATACTCCAACTCGACGCATGCTTAGTAGCAGCGAATTCTTGTCCTGACCTGCACGTGGCTTTTGTATTTTCGGTGTTCTGTGACTAGTTGACTACATACACACTCGAAACGGTCTATATAATTATTTTGTATGTTTGTTAATAATATAATAATGTAAAAAAAAGTAAAAGAATGCATTACAGAATTTATTGAGCTGTATTTTTTTCCCTTGTCTTTGGAAAATCAAATCCAAGGAATACAGCGATAGAAACGCTAAATCGCAAGCTTATGACATTCTCGTCGAAGAAATGCAGACTGTGAACGAAAGTGCAAATTTGTGCAAATTAACTGACCCAAAACGGATACAACAATTCAGTTTTAATTTGCCCAAATTGGCGTGCACAAATTAATTTGCGCAAATGGCATGAGCGTGAAAACGGACACTTAATACTTATCAACGCCGCTACTGTAGCCATAGGCGTATGCGCTAAAAATAGCTGCGGAGTACAAAACAACAGTAAAACTTTTAAACAAATTTATGAAATATAATATATAGGGTGTATCAGAAATAGGTACAAATATTAAATCCGATGATAGATTACAATATATACAAACTAGAAAAAACCTTTCTTTGCCAATGGGACTCTTAAGATATGAGAAAATAATAATTGAAAATTTGACCCAAAATTGTTTGAGTACCGCAGGATAATAACAAAAATTTGAGTTCAAAGACATGTTAAGCAAATGAGAGTAAGATAGAAGTGCAAAAAAATTTCTTATCACCTGCCACAAACCAATATCTACTATTAGGTAGGTCAGTAATTTCTATTCAGTCTGTTGTTGTTATCACAAGCCAGACAAGTTTTTACGTGTTTGCCACTTTGGATTTACTTTACAATTAGGTAATAACCTTCTACATTTTGTATGTATTATCAGCCGTTCTTATACAAAATTTTATTATATTTTTAATTCAAAAAAATAAACTTAAAGATTCTTGAAAACTAAATAGTACCATTGAATTCTACTTGAGCAAATCTATTACTGGTTTAAATATTTGTACCTATTTTTAATACACCCTATATATTATGTTTCATGTACCGATAAGGAAAAATTTTTAAAAATCCTAACTAAAGTGATCTGACAACTAACGCAATACTTTAGCTGGATTTTCTTCTGAGTGACTCCCACTTCTTCTGAAACTCTCTTCCTCAGAAGGAACGCCACTGAAATAACAGATCATTTGCGAAATTTGTTGGTGTGCCAAATTGTCAATGAGTTCGGGTGAGTTGTATGTAAAGTGGTCCGTAAATTACGACTATTATTGTAAAGCGGCATTTTTGCTTTTCTTAAATCATTATGTAACTGTAGGCAAAATTAAAATGGGTTCTGGTATGTCTACTTGTGTTCTGGTATGTCTACTTGTGTTCTAGGTCATTTTCTCGCCGCCGTTTGCTCGCGGCCGATTGTTGCTAGGAGCAATGCTGACCAAGACAGTTACTCACCATCTGTTTGCTTGACAGCACACTTGCTCGTAGTACTAACTGTAACATCAATACAGAATAACAAGTTTGTTATTGTAAAATAGTTTTAACACATTTTTAGCTACACACAACATTAAAATCAGCTACTACGTCTCGTAAATTTTGTTAAAAGAATTATCATTAGCCTATATAAATTCAAATATAACAACGGGTGTGTGTCAACAAATGTGTTGATTATCAATATTCCTTAGAGGAAATGAAAGGTTTTGAGAATCTCAACTATACTAAATACCTACAGATAATATTTTATTTTAAGAATAAATTGCTTATGGACCATATACTGTCCGAGTAATTGGCTTTTGCGAGTAAATAGTAGTCGAGTATAGAAACCCGCGAGTAAACAACAGGGGAGTAAATAGTGAGGACCCAAAATGCCCACGAGCAAGTGAACCGACACCATCTACTTGGTACTTTAAAATTTAGTTTGAATTGCAACAACAGTGCGTCCACATAGTAGTATATTATTAAACAGAGAAAACTACCGTTTGTATAAAAAACAGCATTAGATTTGTATAGAAACTGTAGCAGGAATACTGTTTCCTGATTTATCGAAAAGCAATGTCTTATATGTTATTGGTCACGCTAATGATTAGACCAACAATAAAGATTAGACATTTAATTAACAATATTTGCCAGATTGATATTTTTATCACTTTGCAGTTTCCAAAATAGGAAACATTTCGAAAATTTAAAATGGAGCTCTCACACTGGCGTGTGCTTACAATAGCTTCATTCAAAAAAACTAATAAAATCGTTGTATTGGAAAATCATTTAAAAACAAATCGGTAGATTTATAAAAGTTTATCGAATCAGTGGAAGTGTTGGAGATGCAGAATGTAAGAGACACTTTTAGGTATCAAAAATTTGAGAACCACCCCAAAGTCACATAGAAAAGTATTTCAAAAAATGAATCCTAGTTACAAAACCCGTTGCAATATCGTTGAAATAACTTTAAAATTCATAATATAAAACGCCCCGATAATAATAAAATGGCCATTAAAAAGATAGGTTATGACAATCTCACCTTACAAGCTCGAGTCAGAGTTATTCTACGACATCCCTTTTGGTTTGCAAAGCCATCTCTTTTGACGTTTGTTCTGATCACACATTCATGTGTTATTGTCATACATTTAATTGATAGTTGTTGTTAACATTATTTGCAGCAGAATAATTGTTCTGATTATTTCTGATTAGGTTGGATCAAAAAAAAGATTGCATAACTTTAGCTTGTTCCTAAGATTGAGCTATTATTGAAATGATTTTTGATGCGTATAAAAAACGTAACTGCTTTAACGAGCTTACAATTAAATTGAACATGAATTTAATAATGTTTAATAAAGGTTGTTAGCCAGAAACTCCCAGATTATTTGCTTCAAACCCATCATACAAATTATTATTGTTCGTAATATACTTGGTATAATAAAAGCTGACATATTGTTGCTTTGTTCAAAAAATTATATTGACATTTAGCAATGTTATAAAGCAATTTATTGATCAGCGTGTAGTCCGCAATTTATATCGAAGAACAATTTAAACGCATCAGCTAATATTAATTTACTAGAAGGTTTAATAGCACCACATGTGTGATTTATTATTATATTATAACTTAGAATAATAGAGAACCAAGGATGCTTCGTTACAGTATCGTGGTGTATGTAAACTGTTAATTAAAAAGCAATAACTATTTAAAGTTAACACTTTAGTTTTATGACTAAATAATACAATTAAATTATTAGTATATTCAGATTTATGTGAAATGATTTATTTTATGTGTATGATTTATATTTGCAAAAAAATTGAAAATGATGTAAGTACGTCATTATGGATGTACGTATGTAGGGGAGGGCGGGGCTAGTTGTTACAGAGGCAAGTTGTTACAAAGCAGTTTTTAAATTCCCCGCGTAAGGTAGAGCCATCTATGGCCACTAGACCGATCTATCATACAGTGCTGCAGTTACCGACAAAATTATGTTGCAGTAGGCTTCATAAACGTCAAGTTTGCAGGTTATTTGTGTTTTTAGCTACCAGAAGTAAATCCGATTGTCACTGTTTAAAGTTTCCTGTGACCAACATTGTTAGAGGTAAGTGTTTGATGTTTTAGTAACAATAGTATGCCAGTTTGTTCTATCACTTCTCAAAATAGTATCTACTTGTAATTTGTTTCATGTATGGTATTCGGACAAAAACAGAAATCATATCAGTTGAGGCACGTTGTTACAAATCTCGAGGGGCACGTTGATATAATGTAACAACTTGCCCCATATGATAAATAAATTGAATTATTCCAACTTTGTTATTTTTACTTACAGAAATTATGGTGCGTACATACAGAAAAAAGACCGATCGAGGTAAAGTGCCACTGGAAACATACAAAAGCGGTACAAAGAAAAAAAATAAGGATAACAATTCACATAGAATTTCAATATCATCAAGCTCAGATGATGAAGAATCCCTCTGCATCGTCTGTTTGGGTCCATTTTCAGCGTCCAAACCTGGAGAAAAGTGGATTCAATGTACCCAGTGCCAAAAATGGGCCCATGTTGCTTGTTCGTCGAATGATCTTTTTTATGTTTGTGTTAACTGCAGTTCCGATTTTAATAATGAAGACAGCGATTAAAGTGTTTTGTTACTAAGAGTTTTTTTACATCTTAGAATCTATATTTAATTTTTTCATACTTCATACGATAAATATTGTTAAATTTATATTCGTATTTTATCAATAAATAATGAATTCGTCTTTGTTATTCTTGTTTGCTTTAGTTATTAATATTGTAACAAAGTGCCCCTGTTCTGTAACAAATTGCCCTATCAAGGGGCAACTCGTTACACTTTACACTAGGGTATAAATATTTTTTTTTTCATTGCCACAAACAAATAAATTGAGAATAAAATTAGGAGACACAATGCAAAGGACTGACAGAAATTATAGCAAAATTACAGATTTTTTTGATATTCCGTTTTTCTAAAAAAATTTTAAATCTACTTTTTGTAACAACCAGCCCCGCCCTCTCCTACTCCAGGTCATGTAATACAAAATTGCGAAGCGACAGAAGCGTCGCTAGAAGAATTGTTTAAAGTGTCAGCCCACTGGCTCGCCACCATTTGCTCGCGAGTCTTTATGCTCGACATATATTTGCTCGCCACGCCGATTTTTCGACGGACAGATACTCGACAGGCAATTTACTCTCAAAATAAAATTATCTGAAGGGGTTTAGTATATGCTCTGGGTCATTCTCAAAATCTTACCTTCTTGTGAGGCCGGGCATACAGCAAAATTTTATTCAAAATTTTGTATACAATTTTGTACACAATTCTGTAGCTCGTGCTCTAAAGGTTACAGAATTTAGTTCAGAAACAACGTCAAATCGATGGGCAAACGAGCGCTTTCTAGTGTTCATCAATGATCACAGAGGGCACAGACGTAAATGTTTTACCACGTGTACCACCTAAAATCTCTCAAGGCTAGCCATTCTACACAAACTGAATATAACTTATAAACAAAAAAGCCCTTCCCGAAAACGCAAAAATAATAGAAGCCACGAAAGGATAAACAACATTCGAGGTTATGTAAACAAAAGTAAACAATTACTTATGATAAAACCTTGATAGTTTCTACCGTATCTATATTAACATGATTATTTTGACAGTTTTCTCACAGTTGTCAACGTAATTTGCACCTATTTGCGCATGCTCACAGACAGAATTTTGTACAAAGTTCTGTTCCCCGTAATATGTGTTTTGCAGAATTTTGTACAAAATTTTGAACAAAACTTTGAACTAAATTTTGTGCCGTGTCGTACAGGCCTAAGGAATATTAAAAGTAAAAGCAGGTTGCGTGTCCTTGTATTTGTACAGGGTAACATTTATTTAATTTGTTCATAATAATAGTAATTAGAAGTATATCTGATTTTTATGTTGTTAGTGTCGACCTTCGGGAAAGGGGACGAATAAAAACTACTGAATTTTAAATTTAAATACGGTTGCAGCCCCTTTGCATGTTATTTATGCAGTTCCTGGGTAAACAAACAGCGGAGGCGATCACAACTCACTGACTGCGACAGACAGGTGACATGCAACAGATAATAAAACACAGACTTACTGATCTATCAATATATTGGGCGATTGTACTCACCGGGGTCCTTTAGCCCCCTACGCCTGGATTGGGATTTGAACAGGATACGGATGCTCATATATCGGCTAGCTGGTGTGACAGCAGCCACTCGTAATTATAAATTAATTACTACAATTGTGCATATCCTCTGGTGCAGCAATCCTCCAGAGGGAACTAGGCAACTAGACTAAGCCCAGTTACACACTCTGTTATGCACAAGAGTAGCGGGGGGGGGGGAGCAAACCCCCTCAGCCCAATATGCGAAGGGGACAGTATACTGAGTGACCAATCTCCGTGTAAAAGTCAGTCGATGCCCTCCTGGCATTGATGTTACATTCATAATAATTATAATAATTCGACCTACGCGCATTTTGATGCGCCCTCTGCCAACTGACTACCTTCCGAATGATTGCTAGGTAAATAACGATTAAGCGTGCCACACATATTTGCTTATATAGCTACTTATATTCACTACGCTACTGTTTCCAACAACTACTTATATAGACACATCAATCTTGTATGATAACTATAATAGGACCCAGTTCTTGTAAACCGGATATAATAACAAATAGATAATACGGAACCATTTGAGTTAACACATAAAACACATAAATAGTAACACTAATACTGCACCTTGCCTCTGCTTAGAAGATAATCACATCGCAATCAATTAGTAGGTTCTCAAATGCTATTGATTAGCTATTTTGTCAAAAATATGTAAGCTTACGCCCAATTACCAACAACACTGTCTTTAGTAGACTGCCATTATCCACCCTTCGTAACACTCTGCTATCCATTGTTTATCCCTCACATTCCAAGAATGAGTCGACAGAAGTTACGTATACTTTTGCAAATATTATTTGTTGAGACTACATTTAAGTAATATTTACAGTAGGCAAAAACCATTGCCTAACATTTGTATATATTTTTTAATTGATTTTTATTAATAAGTCCTGAAAACATCGTTAAAATTGATTAGTAAATAAAGTTTAAATATTATTCTAACCAATAATCTGTGATATCGTAGGTGTAGCAACATTTTTCGTTGGATACATTTCAAGTAAATGTTTGGCAAAAATGAAATTTACATAGATTAAATTCTTAAGGATTCAACCTCTGACACTGGTGTTTTTGGTAATTGTCATTCTGATTCTGACGAAAGAAATGGGTGATAAAGATAACAACCACCGAGTACACGTAGTGTCTGTCCAAGATGTATTCGAAAGAACGTCGCTTCTTGTAGGTTTTATTTTGTTTGGTCAAATTATAAAATCAAAAATATTACCACCATATCCACAAAAAATATATAACATTAAGAAAATGGATATAATCTAAATGTTCTACATATCCTTTTTTTTAACCAGCAGTAAGAATTACACAGTTCTAGAATATTTGTGGCGCAGGGAATGAGGCGACTAAACCATGCAATTATAATAACAGTGTCTTGTAAATTTAATATTTCAGAAAATGGAAATATTTAAATTGATACCTATTTTATTAATAAAGCATAATTAAACATAGAGGTTGTTTATTTTTAAGGATAACAATTACTTTACATTTAACCAAACAAAACTAATAGTTTGTTAACTGTTTCTCGCCTTACTCCTTTGAAATTCATATTTATATTTTAACAATAATAAATAATAATAATAATAATCACAATGTTAACGGTTTTTAGTACAGCTTGATACGTATTTCTACATTTTACATGTCATTTTCAAAAGCAATAATGTTATAAATATTTGTAACTGCATTTAAACATAAACATAGATTCGGAACAAAACAGATGCATTCATTAATTTGAATTTAAACAAAAGTTAATTTTAAAAGTAAACATGAATACTCTGTTCATAGAAAATCAACACAAACAGATATGTATCACAATGTTATATATATATATACAAGTCCTTATTTCGGTGATATAACGGAAGAAATACTAAAATTATTAATCAAAACAAGGTACATATAAAGTAATTTATAAAACAACAAAAAACACTTTCAACGCCTTATGCAGCGTAAACGGTAGAACTAACGATTGTTAAAATTGGGTATTTACAAATTAAACTGTTCATAGTGTAATTCTGTATACATAGGTCGAACAATTAGACATTTTGGTACCAGATACAAAAAAGAATACATCCCGCTCATACAAATACAAACACCCAGAAAAATCTGACTACGCTAAACACTTATTAGAACACAATCATGCATTGACATCTAATAATATAATAACATTTTTACACTTCTGTGATGATAAACTTAAATTGGATGGTGTGTTCCCACTTAGTGACTTACCATTTCGTGACACTCGAAATGTTTACCTGTTTTGTTCCCACTTGGTGACGCGGTCCCCGGGCCAACCTTTAGCATTCCCACTTCGGGACGCGAGGGATATTGATTACGAAACAGAAAATATAAATAAGTAGTTTTTAATTATGTCTTCTCGTTATCGGGCTTTAAGCTTTTAAATAAATAATAGAATCGATTTCTGTTGTAAATTGTTTTTCAAAATACCTTAAACTATTTCTTATGACGTATTTCGAGTTTTAACGGCTTAGGTGAACGATAAGAAAAGTAGAAAGTGATTTCATTATTGCTTAGATTTTCGAAATTTCAATGTTTCCTGGAACTTACTCTTAGTTTTATCTGAAGGATTATTTCACTACATATTTTCTTAAGCTGATGGTAAATAAAATAGTAAGACTTTTGTTGTTATCATCGTTAAGGTTAACTAAGCTTAGGATTTAAACAATTACAGCTCATTTTTGTGAATGGAAAACAACATTCATTTCAAGGGGTAATTACCAGTATATAAGAAGGAGGGTGGCTTTTAAGAATTTAGTCTGGCATTTATTTTCACCGAAGATAAGTTTACAAATATTGTTAATATTGACTGCAATGGATCGAGTTGAATTCGTTGAGAGTACCAAGGGTCGTCCGATGGCGCTGCATTTGGGGTACAAATTTCATCTTAAGAGAAAAAACAAAAATAATATATTATATTGGACGTATTTTTCACTGAAAGCTTAACAAAATAATAGTCCCGAAGTGGGAATTGTTGCAAGTGCAATTAGTGAGGTTTTGCGTCGAGTCCCGAACTGGGAATTTTTAAGCCGTGTCACGAAATGGGAAGTCAGGAAATGGGCATATGCCAAATTGGGGCGGTGGACAACTGCACCAGCTTAATGACATACCGGATTAACAGGAGGACAACTGCACGAGGTATTTGCATCAGATAAAAATTAATGAGGACAACTGCACGAGGGATTTGCGTCAGGCAAAAGTTGATAAGAACTAGTGCACCACCCTTATCTTTAACCCGATTGGGGGTAATTATAAAGATTTAAAGTTTCCTTTGCCATTACAATTATTCTTAGATTTAGTTGCAAAACGTTAGTGCATTGTGACGGAACGATTTATTCTATATATTTGTGCCGATTTGTTAAAATCGTAATTATGGAAGAAATTACCGGTCAACGTGGTAAAACATTATTAATTTTGGACAGCTACAAGTTTTATGAAGAGCGGAAAATGGCTACCGGGGAAACTAGATGGCGGTGTACGGGCAGAAACTGCAAAGCTCATTTCTTTACTATCGGTGAAGGCCCTGCCCGAAAAATTACAAGTAGCGAGACCAATCATACTCACTGTGCCAGTTTAAGAACAATTCAACGGAATCACCTTAGTGTCGCAAGCAAAAGGAAGGCAGTTGAAGATATTACCCAGAGACCATCAAAAATCCCTAGGGAATTACTGTCCAATTCCCAAAATACAAGTGACTTACATGATACAGATTTGATGTGCGTTAGAAAAAGTATATATAGGGAACGCCGCAAAATGCTACCAGTATTACCAAAATCTGCTCTGGACGTACAGGAAGCCTTAGAAAAACTGCAACCTGCAACTAATAAAAGCGAAAGTTTCCTATTGGTGAATAACAAGGAATTAAACATTTCTATTTTATCGTGTAAAACAAACTTAGAGTGTTTATGCCAGTCTGAAGCAATATATATGGACGGAACTTTTGAATACTGCCCAAAGTTTTTTCTGCAATTATTTACGATTCACGGCTATTTAAATGGCCATTACATACCGCTGGTATATGCGAATAAGTGCACAACAACATATGCAGCTATGTTGCGATTTATTATTGAAGATTGTGAAGAACGAGGACTTATTTTCAAGCCTTCCCAAGTAGTGATCGATTTCGAAATAGCTATACACACGGCTTGCCTTACTGTCTGGCGTGATGTACAAATTGTAGGATGTCGCTTTCATTTAAAACAATCTTGGTGGCGAAAAATACAAGAACTGGGTTTAGCTTCCGATTACAAGAATAAAACGGAAATCGGAAAATGGCTTCAATATACCTTGGGGTTGGTGTTTCTCGATCCACAAGAAGTTGGCGAGTGTTACGTTGAAGACTTTGTTCCAATTCAACCAGAAGATCCCAGAATCACACAGTATGCGGATTATCTTATTGACAATTACATTGGTGAAGATGCGAAATTTACAACAGATGTGTGGGCTGCTGCATCAGCTTCTATGGCTAGAACAACCAACGCGTGTGAATCGTTTCATTCTCATTTTAAACAGAATTTTTATACAGCGCATCCAACAATTTTTTTATTTGTGAACGAACTATTAAAATTTCAAAGTGAAGTGTACATTAAAATAAACAGCTGTGCTTCAAAATACAAATATGCTTGTTCCGAAACGAAGCGCAGGCAAAAATATTTAGAGAATAAGTTATCCGACTATAAAACTAACACAATAAACAGATTCCACTATGTTCAAATAGTTTCCCATTATTTCGATAAAGTAAATATTAAATAATGTATAATGATTATTATTTTAAATTACTATTATTCACTTTTACCTTGTACTATTATCTGTTGTCTCCCTCTGTTCTATTTCTATACACTGTTTGCAAATAAATATCTTTTAATATGTGTTTTATTGTTTTATAGATAAATGCTGGTACTAGGTAGAAAGTTCTAAGAAACGATTGAGGTAATACCCCTTTCGTTCGTTATCTTGACCTCGTGCAGTTGTCCGTATTTATTTCAGTGCAAAATTCGAGACCTGGATTAGGCAGATTAACCTCGTGCAGTTGTCCATCGCCGGCCAAATTGGATATACTCAAATGCTCATAAATTCCCCGCTACTGGAAGTTTTGGAATAGAATTATTAATTATATAAATATAAAACTAATAATACCTACAAGCAAAGGAATACAGCTTTCCTCCGTAACTAAAATCTCTTGGGAACGTAAATAAGAATTTCCCATGAATTTGCCTAACACAAAATAATTTAACGGGGAATCATACCATACTTATCAAAGTTATATTTTTACATTCTTCATATACAAGCCATGAATTTGTAATCGGTGCAAAAGCAATTTTGCGTAAACAGGTAAACTTCTTTATTTGCAACGACAGAAATTTTGCAATGCCCATTTAGTACTTAATTACACCAATGTAGGGACTTATCTGCAAAATGATGTATTCGAATAACTATTGCTTGCATTCCCATTAAAAGTATTTATTTCATTAAAACAATTTCCACTAGATTAGTCATTATAACACGCACTTGTTACAATTATTCCAAGTTGTTATTATATTACGGAATTATGGAGATATTATCGTATTCTATGGTGTTACATGTTTGTTTATAGAAAAGCAGGTGCACTTAAAAGATTATCACGGTATAAGATAAAAGTATATCAAAATTGTATATTGTATACACAATAATATATCAAATATGAAAATGAAGTTCCATAAAACTTTTGAATTCGTTTTTTAGCGATTTGTAAGATCTATTATTATCATTCCAAATATTGCGATCATGACTGTAGTTTTTAGGATGAGCATTTTTCAGTTTCAGATTAGCGCTTTATTTGCATACCACAAACTGAACGCATTTCTGTCTTTGTTAGTTGCTTGTAGATTCATATTTCCAACAAAGACGTATGTCGTAGTGACATCTGCGAATGAAACAACACCAACACTGTACGTGTGACGTATTCTGTCGGCTGACACGTTTAGTAGAAAGAAACAGAGATACTTGAAGAATGTTGCGCAGATGCAACCAAAGGACACTACTTAAATCTGTTTCCAGCAGTATTTAAAATGTTTTGGAGGTTTATATGGCAATATTTTATTTTCGAAACTTACCTGTAAGAATTTTTATTTACAATGTTGTTTATTGCTGAAATTTATTTTATACATATTGGGAACCTTTGCTTTTGCTGGGAAATAGTTCTGTAGATATCCTGGCTTGTTTTGGTTTGTGGAAATTGGCATTAAGAGGTTAAAGATAAGTTAAGAGCATTTTTGTTATACAGCCATTAAAAGGTAATTGCAGTTACTGGAATGCATTCTTGAAAATAGTAAATGGTAAAACAGGCGTAAACAGTATGAGAAAAATATACAATCACTTTTTGCAACGTATCTTCTGTACACTACATCTCTAACTGTCATTCATAATGTTTCGGGCATATTTTTGGGTTTTAACTTTTTTTTTATTAATGGAAAGTTATCTCTCCTTTGCTGCACGATTTTTCGTATGGTGGGTAACTTATTTTTAATGCATTTGCAACTCATTCCCGAACCGCTACAACGTCGCGAAATGGGCCAAAATTGTCTTTTTCGCGCGTAAAATAATCGAATAGATTTAACACAAACTGTTGACACTGTGCATTCAAAAAATTTCTGGACGTCTCTAACAGCGTTTTCTTTTTACAATAGCTAACACCAACTAACATCCAATGTTGAACTGGCTAAGTACAATTGTGTTTTCAAAAATACATCCCAGTAACTGTAATTACCTTTTAATGGCTGTATAACAAATGCTATTAACTTATCTTCAACCTCTTAATACCAATTTCCACAAACCAAAACGAACCGGGATATCTACAGAACTATTTTCCAGGAAAAACAAACGTTCTCGAAGTGTATAAAATAAATTTCAGCAATAAACAACAAG
>JABXWE010008543.1:0-25466 GCA_014611495.1 Limonius californicus | reverse complement strand
GCTGAATTTTTACCAACACCAGTGGTTGATGATGACGAAGACATTACTAGAATAAAGAGACAAACTAGCAGTAGCAGTAGCAGCGCAAGCAGCGGTGGTGGTGGAAGCAGCAGCAGTAGCAGTTCAGCCGGCAGCGGCAGAAAGAGGAGAGATACCTCTGAACTTTTACCAACACCAGTGGTTAATGACGACGAAGACATTACTAGAATAAAGAGACAAACTAGCAGTAGCAGTAGCAGCGCAAGCAGCGGTGGTGGTGGAAGTAGCAGCAGCAGCAGTTCCGCCGGCAGCGGTAGAAAGAGGAGAGATACCTCTGAACTTTTACCAGCAGCAGTGGTTAGTGAGGACGAAGACATTACAAGAATAAAGAGACAAACCAGCAGTAGCAGTAGCAGCGCAAGCAGCGGTGGTGGTGGAAGCAGCAGCAGCAGCAGTTCGGCCGGCAGCGGTAGAAAGAGGAGAGATACCTCCGAACTTGTACCAGCACCAGTGGTTAATGAGGACGAAGACATTACTAGAATAAAGAGACAAACCAGCAGTAGCAGCAGCAGCGCAAGCAGCGGTGGTGGCGGTAGCAGCAGTAGCAGCAGTTCCGCCGGTAGTGGTAGAAAGAGGAGAAGCAGTAGCAGCAGCAGCAGCAGCGCCAGTGGCAGCGGTGGCAGTAGCAGCAGCAGCAGCTCTGCAGCCGGTGGAAAATAAAAATTAAACGTTGTTTTATTATAGTAATAAAAATGATAAAAATTGTAACCATTTGCTGGTAAACACCAAAAAAGGAATTGTTTTAATTTATTTGGTATATATTATAGTATTAAACACGATAAAAGTTATTGTTGTTCTTATTGGTAATCTTACAGCTACCCTAAGTTGTTAGCTTTCTTCTCGATATTTGCTGTAACAGAATGCTGGCTTTATTGTAGTAATGGCAATAATCACAGTTGAAAAAAAATTATAAATACAATATAAACACAAATCGTAGAAGGTTGGTTTTATGTCCTGTTTTGTATCTACCTTGTGTATTCCAAGACGTGGTGTTCGAATGCACCATAGTGGCATATACTGAAACTACTTTAAGTTTTTGAATAACTATAAACTAACCAAAATATTAATCGAAATAAGAACAATCTTTGTGTTTAGATCGTGGTTTCGGTGAACATTAGAAGCATATATTTCAAAGAACAAAATCTTGAAAGCAATTATATCAAACAATATTACACTCGAATGGCAAAATATTGAAATAAAAACAAAAAAAATTAATACCATGTAATTCAAAAACGCTGAAATTGCAGACTGGTGCTTATTAAATATGTAGGAGTATATGAAAAGTAATACATTTTGTAACGCCTAGTTGGCAACAACAGTACTACTGACTACTAAGTGCAATAAAAAAAAACTAGCGGCAAGTTTCAGGTGTCGAGAGTAAGGGTCGACCAGCTCAAGTCGAAGAAGGGGGGGTTAAATAAAAGGCCTAGGCGCCACCTGTTTTGAAAATTAACCTTAACCCTCGACGTTGTCACGATGGATAAAACTGGAACCTCCCTGGAATCTAACTTACCTTTGATGATTGCTAACTTAGAAAAACTATGGGGAAAGAAAAACACAATCAAACAAGAAAGTCCGGACAATTAAACTTTTAATGCACAGGAAACGACAACAAGATCAACATACTGGAAGATTAACAACATAGTAACACACAAAATTATTAACAGAGAACATTATTTATAAAAATCGGCAAAACAATTTACGGGACGCAATAAAACGAAAGAACAAATTCAAGTTATAATAATAATCAAAGTACAAAATCTATACAACGCGACTAAATTACCAAGTATTCGAAGTCGACGAGATCTCGTTGCTCAATACCTATTTCAAACATAATAGATCTAACAATGTAATTCAATAAAATTTTTAACCCTTCGCAATATTTCCCAAAAATTTAAATTATAACAAAAAAAGGTTTGACTACAATTTCCAAATTACCACATGAAAAGCACAGATTTAAATTACAACAACAGTCTGACAACAATTTCCAAATTAAACATGAGAAGTATGGATTTATTGAACGCACCTGGTATAAGTTCAAAAATTCAAATTGTTATTACAACGGAAAATATCAAGCGCACATACCCGTGGAAACATATTGTTGATATCGATACTTCGAACTTCGCTGCTCTCTGCGATAAACCAATTCATTGAACGTTCGCCAGGTCTCATCTGCTTCATATTAAAGATGACCATGAATGCAAAATAAATCCAAATTCAATGTTCAAAACTCGAGCGCGAGCAACTTGCGAACGGTAGGAAGTCCATACGGGAAAAGAAGCCAAAATAAATTCAAGGAAAATTGCAATAACACACAACCAAAAGCTTAAATCTCATTCTTACCGAACGATGACATTTTCGGCGATAAGGGACCTCTAGGTCAATGGCACAATCAAATTGGGCAAAAACCCTAGGAAAATTAACTCTTATACACGTCCTAGCGTTCCTCCAAAGAGGGCAAACAATCCCAAGGAACGACGGCATAAGGAAAAATTCCTCTAACAACTACGGTCTTAAATTGGGAGATCCATCCCTAGCTTACAAAAGCTAACTAGAACCGAAGAAGCGTGCTCTACCACGAGAATTTCTCAACTAACTTTCCCGATCCGCGTAGCGTACGACCAGCAAGTAAAAGTTAAACGAATGCAAATCGAAAAGTTACGAGTTCGAAATTCAAATAAATCCAAAAATATTCAAAATTTATGCAAGCCAAATTGCGAAAATAAAATATAATGCAAAACAATGAGGCGTGCAAAATCGGAACGTTACAAGTTGCAGGATAATTCTAGTGTGTAAATTACCGTACTTAATTTAGACACCCTGTATATGACATATTCGATCTTACATGAAACAGCAGCTGTGATTGTACCACTTTATAACATTTCTAACATGGATAGAAATGACCTAAAAGGATCTCTGAACAACCTCGCTATCAGCAATTACATGTAATTGTTTACTGCGACAAATCATTATGTTTGTTACCTTCTTTAACCTGAGGTTTAGGGTCATTTACCTGATTACTGAAATGAAAGTCCAGCCAATGTAAAAGACAATACATATAGTATACGTAAAATATATGTAGAACAGTCGGCATTGTTCTGGTCTGGAGAAAATTAAATAACACTTTACAGTGGGTGCATCATGTTTTTAAAAAGCTACTGTTTATAATAAAAAAAAACACTAAGGTGAGCCCACATATATTATGAACGTAGTTTGAATTTACCGTATTTTGCCTTAATTTTGCCAACTTTTTATCAGCAACTTCTATGTTTTATTATTTTTACACTTTATTTCAAATTTAAATTTATTCGCTCTTATTCATAAATAAAACAAAAACAAAATGGAATGGCAGCATATTAACGTAGCTACGGCGATTATAAAAAATGTTAATTTTAAACTATTTTGAGTAAAGATTATAAATAATGACCATTTAGTCCTTTTCGACTCTCCTAGATCTCTTCTAGAGTTGTTGCTATATTATCTTATTTTACAAACACAATCAATGATAAAAGGTTGTACAGTGAGTTCAACATAAATATAGCATACATCGAGCTTCTGTAAGCGGTAAGAGATACAAATGCGGTTAAATAAGAATTGTTGTCATTGAATGCAAATTCTAGAAATGTTGCTTAATCTTTTTGTGTTTTTTTTTAGATAATTTACTTATAGTTAATGTAAAAGGCGGGGGTGGCTCAGTGGTAAGATAGCCAGGCTTTGGCTGTAATAGTCCGAACGCTCTTAATGGGACCGGCTCCTGGGTGTCACACAGGAGTAGTTTTATGATAAAGCTCTACTTCGTAACTTGTTACGATTAATGTAACATCAATCGTAACTTGTTACGATTAATTTAACATCATCGAACATAAACAAATACAAATGAATGATTGACGTCTAAATTCGCGTGTATGTCAAATTAATTGATGTTAAGAAAGCGATGTTGTTTTAAAAGGAGACAACTATAATTTGAACTGATAAAAGCGTCCAAGGAGTAGTTAGGGGTGACAGCAATTTCGGTCGAATTACTCCAGGTATCGAAATTCTTCTAATTCTTTGGGTGGCCGGTACTGGGTCCCGGTCTCCATTTGCAACTGGGGATCAAATTAATGGCACTCCTCCTATTACGGTCGCATTAAGGGAGTAACAAAACCATAAATAAAAACACGGTAACCCGCTGAGTCGGGCCCTGTTGTGCATTGTACAAAGTAGCTTAGCCTTGCCTCATACCGCCTCGACACTGCGCAAGCGGTACAAACGAAGATCACGATTATGAATGAAAACTTACAGTGCAGCAAACCTGTTTTAATATTATTATGCCGCATTTTTACGCAAATTTAGGATTTCTAATTAGATTTGTTCTTCAAATTTCCTTTATGGCTATGTTTAGTATATATACTTTCACATATATGTATCTTCGAATATTACTAAGTTATAAAAACAAAGTTTGTCATTGCAGACTAGGAAACTTCCAACTGGCCAACTAGATCCACAGATTTTAAAACAGCTTTTCTTTTACGGTTACATAAAAAATGACGTGAAGTTACAAACATTATTTTTTCTATGAATACCATACCAAAACCATGAGTTAGATCCATTTGAATCATTAAAGTAAGTACGGTTTGTTGCATCGCTATTTACGCAGTATCTTGTGTTCCGTTTAAAAACTTCTTTACCTGTAATAATGGCAATCTAATAATGTTTTAATGGCTATTATTAGCAACCTCAATTGGAATACATACAATTTTTGATTTCCTCTTCACTTCCTTTGTTGACTTCCTATTGTTGAACAACCTTTTATTTATCATAACTATTTCATAAGCGAAAATACTTCTATCAACCATTATTTGGTAAAAAGGAAAACCAGTCTATATGGTCTATTTAATAACCAACGTTGATTGCAACATTTTGAAAAATGTGATTACGCGGCATTTATAGCATTTGAATTCGGATCCTAGTACTTCTTGAGATACTAATCACTTCTTCTCGTTTAACCAAATCCTTACTTTTTACATTTGGAAACAAAACTGTATTTTTCAAAATAACTCTGTTGTGCTAGAGGCGGTCAATGGTCTTCAAACTTTATCGACTTACGACGACACTTAACATTATAATTTTTTTTGCATAGTTTCCCAAATTAAAGGTTGATTAGATAACACCACTTTCATGATTAACTGTATCACACAGTATTCCTAAAAAGAAAATGTTTGGTATGGCATATTAAATGATTTATTGGCTCAGTCTTCTCTCACTTTTAGAATTTCTTAAAGGGCAATTATGAATTGAACAGTTGTGGCACAATGAAGCAGCGAATCATTTGAGGGGTGACAACAATTACTGCACTTTTACAGGAATCGCCAAAAGCGACCCTGGTGAAATGATAATGGGGTGTTAGAAGGTGGCATAAAAAACCTGTTCCTTGGTGTCGGACAGAAGCAGCTTCCATTTTAAGTTCAATGCATATCATGCCACGATTAATGTAACATTATCTAATCGTGCAACTACGAGGAATAGACGATAGCCTTATTCGTTCGTGGAGTGTCGAATAGGTGAAGTTATTGAATAATGTAGGTTGATCGTACAACTAAGATTAGAGTTCGCAAGATGCCTAAAGAGGTAGTAAGGTCTTCCTGCGTGAGAATCAGAAATAGCTTGTACTGGATAGCGATAATGTTCATTGGTTGGGTTGGAACTCCAGTGCGGCTGCCCACAGTATGGAAGACACAGAGTTCCAACTCAGCATGTTGGTGTTCTGGTTTAAGTAGTTAGTGCATTGTAGAATAGAGTTAGTTAATAAAGAATCGTAGAGCAGCGTAGAGTAAACTTGTAATGTTACGTTTTTAATATATATTTAAAGTTTACCAAGTGTTTCAATTAATTAATACCCTTTCAAATATAAACATGAAAGAAGTTTAATACAAGCTTGCTTAGGTGGAGTGTTAGAACATCGGCTCCTAGGTGCCAGACAGGAGTAGTTTTAATGATAGAGCTCTACTTCGTTACTTGTTACGATTAATTTAACATCATCGAACGTAAACAAATACAAATGAATGATTGACGTCAAAATTCGCGTGTATGTCAAATTAATTGATGTTACGGAAGTGATGTTATTTTAAAAGGATGCAACTATAATTGGAACTGAAAAAAGCGTCCAAGGAGTAGGGAACCGTTTTAGGGGTGACAGCAATTTCTGCACCTCTCGCTAAGGATTCAGCCAAGAACGACCCTAGCGCAATAACAAATGGATATTCAGAAGAACGTCTTAAATGAACCCGTTTCTGAATTTCAGATAGGGATTGTTCCTATTCTGTTAATGTAACCAGTCAGTACTTGGATGCGTGACCCGAAAGTTGCGTTAACGAGGATTGATCAGTATGGGAGAGTAGATCAACAACCACCCTTATGGGAAGGCCCTTGCCCAACAATGGGATGTTACGGGCTATTAAACAAAATTTAACCAGGATTATTTTACAACGTAGATACTTAGCTGCGCGCCTCCGAAGAAGGGTGTTTAAAGAAGCGTTGTTTCAGTAAATAATCTTGACTTTAATTATTTGTTTTCCATAAATATTATGTTTCTTACAACGCCGTCCAAAACCTCTTCTAATGTTTTCAGCATGCGTTTCACCACGAGTGCGTAGCGATGAAGAAGGTAATGCGAATATTTTATGTGGGGCTATTGCAATTATTTGTACCATTGCATCCTTGTTTAAGTCCAATGATGATTTTGATCCAGCTGTACGAATATTTGAACATAAATCCCAGTCATTTCATGTTCATTCATTCTTCAGTAGTTCTCTCTACAAGAGGTTTTCAAAAAGCCGTATCGTATTGGCTTGTAAAATTAAAAGCATAACGGAACAATACCATCAAAATAGCCAAGGCAACAGCATCCAATGATTCATCCATTTGCATGGTAAAATTATGGGGAAAAGACGACTGTGGTACGATGTCAAGTTTTGAAAATCAGTCACCTTACATGACCAAATTTGATCGTTTACATCTGATTGAGTGCTGTATTCATGAATACAGTTCTACTACATAATATTCGATAATAATAGGTATTTATAGAAATAAAAGTAGATATTATGAATTAACTATTTAGAATTTTTAATTTTTGGGCTTCTCTTCAAAAATTTGAAACGGTGACTTTGACTCGCGGAACCCCCAAAGACGTTTCGAGGAACGCCAGGGTTCCGCGAACACATCCTGAATACTGACTTATTACGGAAGACAATTTTTTCATTTTTTACTTTTCTGCTATCATGAACATGCACACAAAAAAAATTACATAAAAAATAAATTAAATTTTATCAGAAAAAGAATTACACTCTCTACACACATCTCTACTATTAGAATAAATATTTTTTTGTCTTCATCGTTTTCCCGCAGCGCTGGCGCTGCTGCTACAGCTAACTACACCATTACTAAAGCTACAGCCACTGCTAGCACTGCTACTGCTGCCACCGGCGGCACTGCTGCTGCTACTAGAACTACCCTGTCTTTTCTTTCTTTCGGTACCTTCGATATGGGCGTCAGCGTTGTCGTAAATGTGATCGGAAATTAGCGGAGATAATCCAGAGTGCATTTCTGCTGGCAGTACGCTGTATCCTACAAAGAATAAAAATAATTTATTTAAAATATCCTTGCTTTGAGTGAAGCAAATTACACGTATTGAACACTTTCATAGTTATTCTACATCAAGATGTATTCTAACTGAAATATTGGCGATGAAAGATTTTCTAAATTTATCTAGTAGAAAAGCATTGTTATGCAGTTCACATAATCAGAGTCGAAGGAGGATTGAATAAATTACAGTTTTTAATAAACATAATAGATGCGTACAATAGAATTACTATAGTATGTTAAATACAATGGAAACAACAATCAAGTAAGAACAAAAGATAACCATTAGTAAGAAATATTCTCTAGCATACGTTTAATAATTAACTTTTAGATTAGGAACCGAAATGTTCCACATGTGTATAGATTTATCTGTTACACAATATAACCCTAAATACCTACCAAAAGCAAGGAAGACTTGTAATTTACAATCAAGGATCTCAAAGTAGAGAATAATTCAAAATCTGTAATGTTTAAAAACGTATCTGCACGTATTAATTCTACAAAGTCTGCATTTAGGTTTAACATGTGGTATCAGTAGTAATAGAAAAGCTTCAAACTTAAATGTTATATAAAAATCAGCAGAAGTATAATATACCATTTACAATACTTATTTTAACTTAGATATTTTACAATTTCTATATTTCGATTTTTTTCAGTTTTGTAAATGTTTATGTTTACAGGGGTAATAATTGAATACATTCGAGGTATTTTATACATACCAGGTACTGGTACAGCCTGTACTTGGAAATGGAGCACACAACAAACAGTCACAACTACAATTAATAATTTCATTTTTCTGAAAATCAACTAGTGGTATCAACAAAACCGTATCGAGGATGAATCTAGAATGGCGATACGATACTGCACTGCCCGGTTTTTATATGGTCGGTGTTGGTTAAGACATATCACTCAAACGTCAATACCGAAAATACGTTGTACGTCAGTATGTTATGCCTTGTATTCTGACCCCATGTAAGTGGGAAATTTTAACGATAGCACTGCAAATTGCAAACTTGATATAAACTAGACACAATGTTAGGATAATACTATCAAGTTAAACATGCTGACTATCATACCTTCCGATATTATGTATTAGATAGAAAAAGTTACTTCTAAAAAGTGGGAAAAAATGTTTAGCACGCGTCACTCCTTCTGTTCAACACACTGGGTATTCCAACTGGAATTCCGCGACCTTTCACTTTTATTCGTTTAAGATACGGGCTTATAGATTATCAGGAATACTTCATACAATTAGAGATTTACGCAATAAAATCAAATCGGTTTTTCCGATGTTAAAGAATATCTTTTCAATGTTGCTTCCCTTGGATCAGCATTTCCGAAGATGATCACTAGAAATGGGATTTGTATACACCTAAATATCTGAAAATATCTCTTCTTTCACAGACGCGAAAATCTGCATAAGTACGCTACAATATTTGTATTTTAGAGCTGATACGATATACTGTTGTTGAATGTGTATATATGGAAGTGCCAAGGGACCGTGAAAAAATCGTTAATAGAAAATTCCATATATAGAACTGCAACATTTGTAAGTTGTCAAAACTGGTTATATACGACATAAATTAATACGCAGTGATTTAGAAATGTTTACTGATGTTGACTGAGGTACAAACATTATTAATTAAAAACTCAGTAATTTTTTCTTGTAAAGAGCATCACAATAATGTTTTTTTTTCAAAAAGTGTTTTACACTTGTATAAACACTGCTTCAGATATGTTTTCTTGATACTGAAATGTTTGCCGAATCGTGAAAAATCCAGTTAAAACATTCTTTTTTCAGAAATGGGAAACACATTACTTCTTTGTTTTCGTCTGCTTGGAGTTTCCTCTCATTAATTTCTTCTCCAAACTGTTTGTTTCTGACGCTGTCAATAATATCCTGCTCACTAGTATATTTGGGCACTATAACATATTCATCAATTGGCAGATGATCCTGCAGTCCAATTTCATCATTTTAGTTAAAATATAAAAATTGATATTTAATTAATCTTTCAACTAAATAATAGAAGAAATATCAAATTATTCTATAGAATTTGAATGTAGTATTATATAATAAAAATATATAATTTTATTATTTAAAGGGTTACTGAAGATACCTAAAATAAGTTACAATTAGCTTTTGCTATTGTCCCGGTAACTACGTTAATACGCGACCTTTCATCTTACGGTTTTTTTAACTAGCTAACAACGCATCTAAGATCTAAATAATTAATAATCATTAGCTTGTAATAAAAAAGTTTTAAAGGTTGTGCAAGGTATGGTAAAATCAATCTACATTTACAACATTGTGGAATTAGTTTTGTGAAATGTTTTTACTTTATTACAAACTACTATTCTTAAGGAATACAACCCCAATTTCAAGATGTATCTATTTTTCTTACAAATAAAACAACGCCAAGACACTGTTACCAATTTATTTTATCGTATACTGCACGCATTGTCTTTTACGTCGGTTGCAGTTCTCTTTCAAACGTTTAGGTAGACGGCCCTACGCCCCATGACAGGCAGGGCACAAATATATTAGTTTGTTGATGTAAAACATTACATTTAATTTTTGGTAGCTAAGTCACTTAAGACCCCCTTAATGTTTTTTTTTTTGGTAAAATTCCGAAACACGTCAATTATATTTTTTTAAAAGACTAATGTAATTTTTTATCGTCTTCTGGTCTGCGCAATGCAAACTATTATTATTTATAATTGGCAACTACATTTTTCCACTTATTTTGATAAACATGCTCACCAATTAAATGGTGATATAAAAAAATAGTATCCACAGAACAATAAAAAAATCAACAATTAGTAATTTATTTCTAATATAAATAAGAACACTGTAAGAAACGTTACGCAACAGACATGTTCAGATTGTCCACCATTAACCAGTTTGTATTAATCAGCACATGTGTAAACGCTCTGCAAATTTCGCGATTTCAAATGATCCCATATAAAAATCTAGAGGCGTTAAGTCAGGTTATCGCGCAGGCTACTCAAACATTCATTGCCGATATTTCTATGGCGTTATATGAAAACGTGAGTTTACGTTAATAGACCAAACAATTTAGACGATTTAAAGTGTCAGATTCGTTTAAAAATAGACAGTATCATCCCGGAGACAAATGAGCGTGCGATATTATGTATGTACACATGTGCTTGTTAAAGCCAACTGGTTAATGGTGGACAATCTGAAAATTGGAGTTAGACAATTTTTTCATGATGTTCTTATTTTCATTAATAAATTCTGAATTTTTAAACTTAAATTGTATTTTCTCAAAAAAATGTTATGTTGGATACTAAAATTCTATACCACCATATAAGTCGGGAGATTTATCAAAATAAAGGGCAAGAAGTATAGGGGTTGCTATTTAAAACAAATAATAGAGACTCATAGCACAGACGAAAGCCACCAGAAAAAAGATCACGTTAGCAAGTGTTTCTTAAAAACATAAATTGATTTGTTTCAGGGCATTTCCCAAAAATATTAAATTAATAAATTATGAATTTTGTGCGAAACTTTATACATTTTAACAAAAATAACTGACTGAAAATAAAATCAGTTTGAAACCAGTTATAATAGTTGAACTCCCATGTAGTGAGCCCCATTTAGTGATTTTTTTATATATAGGTAATGACCTTCAGACTCAATTACATGTAAAAATATCTCTCTATTATGATGTAAAACCTCAAGATTGTGATGTTTTTCTTTGAAACATTTATGATATTACTCAGGTATCCAGGTAAAATTGTTAGAGGATTATGAAATACTACCTTTCACATATTTATGATTTTCCGAAAAACTTTAGTAAAGCATAAATTTATGTTTGTAACCGGATAATTTTTGGTTTTCACATCCCTTAATATGTGGTGCATCTACAATTGCACATACATTTGTAAGTTGCTATGTTGGTGTTGAACTAAGCAGTTTTTTAAAAGAGTATAAACAAAAATGTTTGAGTAACTATTGAAGACAAATTACAGGTGTTGGAAGATGCCAGTAAGGGTCTTCGCAAAATATGGTATTGTACCAACAATATACCGGTAATATAAAAAATAGCGAAAAGGTATTAAAACACAAGGAGGAACTTAATTCGGGCGGTAAACAAATTTAGTTGTATGTTATATTGTTTTATAATTAATATATACAACATTTTTTCTTAGGCATAAACAATTCCTTGTATTACATTATTTTGTACATATTCATTTATAAACTACTGACCTGTTCCTTCCGCTGTAGCTACCGTTCGAAGAAACACTTCTTCTTGAGGCACTTCTTTATGATGAAATTAGTGTATCACTACAAACACCACAGCCTAATGTATCTTAGAATGATTTTACAACACGGTTCCTTATCCTAATTTTAAAAGTTATCGTCAACTGCTTTAAACCGCACAATGAGCCAGTGGACGTGGGATGTCCAGCATATCTACATTTTTGTTTTGTTTGTTAATTTAAACCGTGGTTTGTTTGCAATTTTTGATTGGAAGTAGTAGTTTTATTTGTATTGCTAAACATGTAAAACCTTTTTTAAGATTAAACCCTCAAGTTTAACATAATATACAAATACTAAATGCATAGCTAATTTACATTCAATACAAGCGTGTACTTTTATTTCCACTTGTAAATAGTTATTTATACAGGGTGCATCAGTTAAGTTGTCCCAATTAAAAATGGTTGAAGCAACCTTCTCCTTAATTAAATTATCTCGATCGATGTTGCCTACTTGTAACAAAAATATATCCGCATTTTGGTTTTTCATTGGATGCAGGCAGTTTTCTGCCTCGTTAAACAATAAGAATGCCTCAATGGTGTAGGGGAGGGCGGGGCTAGTTGTTACAAAAAGTAGATTTAATATTCTTTTAGAAAAACGGTATATCAGAAAAATCTGTCATTCATCTATGATTTTTGTTAGTCCTAATTTTATTCTCAATTTATTTGTTTGTGGCAAGGAAAAAAATATTTTTTTTGTATACGCTCCCAAAATGAGCTATTTTACGGACTCATTTCAGTCCGTAAAATGAGTCTTTTTCGGACACTATCCCAAAAAGTTGCCATGACAACTTTTTGGGATCATTTAGGTAAATAAAGCAGAATAGTTTAATATGGTGGCATGGTAATTAAAATCCGAAGCTCACTATTTTCGAGACATATTTACTCCGATCACATTAATCATTCTTAATAATAAGAGGTTTGAATGTGTTTTTGGGAGCTTTATCAAAAAAATGTTGTTTGTAACACGTACCTAAAACGTTTTTTCGGACTCATCTGTTATTCCGGACTCGGCTTCGCCTCGTCCGGAAACAACAACGATTCGTCCGAAAAAACATTATTTTAGGTAATTGAAACAAAAATAACTATTTTCGTATCCTTAATGGAAAAGAGCATACTATATTGTGAGAAAATCGTAAAGAAATGTGTTAGTTTTCTTGTTAGCAACAAAATCGTAAAGAAATGTGTTAGTTTTCTTGTTAGCAACACTTTTCTTCTTAGCAACACTTTTTTTTTTATTTACTCGTCGTTATAATGTTTCGTTACCATGTTAGCAACACTTTTAGTATATGTAATCAAGGAAGCAACACAGTATCTTGCTTGATTAAATTTTATGACAAATTTTAAAATATGTTATGTCAAATTTAAAATTTTTATTTATCCTTTTCCATTAAGTATACGAAAAAATAGGATGTTTTACACGTTTGAAAAGTGTTTCTTCCATGCTCGTGCAAATTTAATTGACTCGCTTCGCTGCGCTCGCTCGTTAATTAAACATTTGCACTTGCTGGAAAACTGACACTTTTCTAAACTTATAAAACAATCTACTATATACCCTGGTGTAAAGCGTAACGAGTTGCTCCTCGACGGAGCAATTTGTTACAGAACAAGGGCACTTTGTTACAATATTCATAACTGAAGCAAACAAGAATAACAAAGACGAATTCATTATTTATTGATAAGATACGAATATAAGTTTAACAGTATTTATTGAATGTATAAAAAAATTAAATATAGATTCTAAAATGTAAAAGAGAAACTCTTAGTAGCAAAACCCTTTCATTGCTGTCTTCTTTATTTAAATCGGAACTGCAGTTAACAAAAACATAAAAAAGATCATTCGACGAACAAGCAACATGGGTCCACTTTTGGCACTGGGTACATTGAATCCACTTTCCTCCAGGTATGGACGCTGAAAATGGAGCCAAACAGACGATGCATAGGGATTCTTCGTCATCTGAGCTTGATGATATTGAAATTCTATGTGAACTGTTACCCTTATTTTTTTCTTTGTACCGCTATTTGCTAATGCTTTTGCCTCGTTTATCAATTTTTTAGTAACTTTTTTAACTTTCATACTTGACTTTTTAGTTTTTCGTGCATTTTCTTCTTCTCTTAATGATTCTGTAGCAGGGGTGTCAGTCAGAATTGCAGACTTTTGTTTTATGCGCGGAGCTCGAGTTTGGTTTCGGGGTTAAGCAACAGGGTAGGATCTAAACTCTTGTGGTGTTATAATTGTTTGTGATGGTGTTCTCACTGTAGGTGTTGATGGAGGAGTTTTATTTTCGGTTACTCTATCAAATTCAAGAATTGCTGACATAGTTGGTTGATGGTTATGAATTAAATCTTCAGGTGCAGTTGGTGCATTGACTATGGCAACACTAGGAATCGCAACGTTTTCAGGAGTTGCTGTTGTAGATGGTTGAAAAAGGTCTGATGATGTCGATGCCGCATTATTTACCATTGGTCGATCGGCCACTGCAGCTGTTAGAAATTCATAGTCAGAAAATATATCCTTGTTGTATTACCAAATCCCGGTAGAGGTAAATGATGTTTTTCGGTGTTATTGCATTAGGAAGAGCATCTCTTACAATTTACTGATATGTCGTAAATAGTCATGTTGGTGTCAGGATGACTTTTCATCCATGCTTCTGCATTGTAGAATTTTTTGAAAGGACCATAAACTGATTTGTCGAGTGGCTGCAGCTTGTGAGTTGAAGTGGGAACGATAACAGAACCACACCATGGTCTTTATAGAAGTCAAGTACAGCAATAAAAGGATGTGACTGATGGTTATACAAAAGTAATAACACCGGATGCTCTTTGGAGCATCGAATATGTTTGTGAAAATGCTTAATGAATGCTAAAAATTCTTCAGCTGTGACCCATCCACTTTTATTTGCAGCTACTGTACATCCAGTGGGGCATTGGAAACAAAGTAGTTTTTATATGTTTTTCGAGGAAAAACAAACATGGTGGTACGGAATTCGCAGAAGCACTGACCGCAAGAATCATGGTAACAAGGGTTCCTCTTTCTCCACACGTTACTGCTCCAACCTGCTTGGTGCCTTTTATAGCCACTATTTTATTTGGTTTCTGAACAGTGGTGGGCCCAGTATCGTCAACGTTCCACACATCTTGGCACTCAAACCCATATCTGTCGTATACTGTTGCGAGGTTATCAAAACCCTCAATTACAGTATGCCTGTTGAAGCTGGTTGCTCTACCCAAATTAGTAGCTTCAGGTGTGTGAATTGATAGGTCATTGTGACGCCTTAGAAAACCTATTAGCCAGTCTTTTGTGGCAGTTTTCTTATTCAACCAATTTTGGGGAATTTTAATCTTATTGGCTATTGCATATTCCTAGGCCAAAGATTTTATGTCAGCCGTAGACAGCCCATAAAATATTTTAGAAGAATGTTTCACATATTCTAGCTAGCAATTCTTCTTCATAATCTGAGAACATTTTACGTGGTTTCTCATAGCCCATCTTTGGTTCGTCGGTCGCAGAGCATTTCTTTATAAATCTATGCAAGGACATAAAATTAATCGAGAACTTATCTGCAGCTTTTCTTGTAGAACATTGTTTTGATGCTACTTCGCGCGCGGCCATTTTGTATGTTTCCAGTGGCACTTTACCTCGATCGGTCTTGTTTCTGTATGTACGCACCATAATTTCTGTATGTAAAAATAACAAAGTTGGAATAATTCAATTTATTTATCGTATGGGGCAAGTTGTTACATTGTATCAACGTGCCCCTCGAGATTTTTAACAACGTGCCTCAACTGAAACGATTTCTATTTTTGTCCGATTACTATACTTGAAACAAATTACAAGTAGTTACTATTTTGAGCATTGATAGAACAAACTGGCATACTATTGTTACTAAAACATCAAACACATACCTCTAACAATGTTGATCACAGGCAACTTTAAACGGTGACAATCAAATTTACCTCTGGTAGCTGAAAACACAAATAACCTTCAAACTTAACGTTTATGAAGCCTACTGTAACATAACTTTGTCGGTAACTGCAGCATTGTATGATAGACCTGTCTAGTGGCCATAGATGGCCTTACCTTACGCGGGGAATTTAAAAACTGCTTTGCAACAACTTGTCTCTGTAACAACTTGTCTCTGTAACAACTTTTCTCTGTAACAACTTGTCTCTGTAATAACTTGTCTCTGTAACAACTTGTCTCTGTAACAACTATCCCCGCCCTCACCTACTAGCCAGTAGCCACGAGGAATTGTGCCCGAAAAAAAAACTGAAAAGGTAAATCATTTGCTTATTTTTGTGTTAACTGAAATAACAATATAAAATACTTCCAATAGGTAACTAGAAATATTGTCTCATGTGTAACAGAGTTCGCCAAACGTTAAAAAAAGCAATTTAGAGAAAGAAACCATAAATACGAACTCAGAATTAAATTTGTAATACACATTACCGAATCTACAGGTGTATTTTTCAACATTACTTTTGGTCGGAATGGGCAAATACTTTACTGAAATGCCAAAAAAATTACTTGAAAGTAACTTCAACAAGATATTGCGGCGTATTTTATAGTGGAAACATTTAAGATCACCGCCACCGAAGAAGTTTAAAGCACAACTTTGCAGGCAGGGTAATGTTAACATTTATTTTTCAACCATGAAGGACATTAGTTGATAGAGTTAAGGAATCTGGAGTAAATATCAATTCAAATCTGTATACTGAAACTTTGAAGAAGCTTCATCAAGCAATAATACGGAAACGTCCAGGAAAACTTGCGCGTGGGGTCATTTTGCTTCACAACAATGCTCTAGGTCTCATGTCGTTAATGTGGTAAAAGTAAATCTTCAACGAAAGAAATGGAGGGTTTTAGAGCATCTACTCTATAGCCCGGATCTATTGGCGATTTCTATACTTTTAGACCGCTGAAAAAGGGGTTAAAGGATGGGCATTTTGAGTTTGACGCAGAAGTACAGATAGCTGTGGAAGACTTCTCAATCAGCAGCCACAAGAGTTCTATGAGCAGGGTATACATCGGTTAGTAAAACAGTGGGGTAGATGCCTTAGCTATGACGGCAATTATTTGTAATTAAATTGTCAAATAAATTTTTTATAAAGCTAAGATGGGTTTCAACTGAACACACCTCTTATCTTTAATGAACAGTTTATTTGGAAATTCAATATCCGCCATTTTTTGGAGTACTTATTAAAAAAAGTGTATATTCGGGTTAAGCTTGTTCCGAAATTCATCAAACCAATATTGTTTGGTCTTCTAGCCCTGTGGTACCGACCAATAAAGAAACAACATTTCCTGTATGTAATTTTCAGTTGTCTCTGTATTACTTGATAGTAATAATTCCGGTTACGCATTATCTCCATGTTGTTATTACTTTCCCGTGAAAAATTTGTGTTATTTTTTTGTATAACGCTAAAATAGCTCTCACATGAATTCTTACTTGGCATTTAACCCCAATGGTGTCTTCATTTTCAATTAAACCCGGGAGGGAAGCCCCAAAAATGGTATATTCTATCAATAAATAAGCCAGATTCACTGGTTTGGAAGCTACACATTTCTTAAAATTCTATCATAACATCAATTTCACGGTCTTATACCCACCGGGCATATTCTATTGCAAAGAACTTGTTTGACTTGGTGGGATTTTTCCGTTTTGCATATTTCCCATAATTAGAGGTTGTCAATCATAAAGACTTTTCTTGCCTCCATAGCAACTTCTTCTGTGTTTACTTAAATATGATACCGCGATTCCTAATTCTTTGTTACCGGTATGTAAATTCCCTCTTTTTTAATCCTATACTCATCAGCTGTTAATGGTTTGGCATTCGCATGTTCTTTATAAGCTATATCCACACTGTAATCCAAAGTGTTGTTTTCTTAGACTTTTCTGGGAAATTTGTATTTTATCTGATTTTCCCACTTGTTTATACAGTCCTGGCTTCTGATGAGTTTTTAGTATGTTGTCCAGGTCTGACGTTTAGTACTTTGTGAAGTTTCCTGGTGATGAATTTTACGTAATCGCTGCAGCTTCTGATTTAGTGTACTAAAAACGTTTCTCAGACAAATTTAAATATTTTCTACCTATAAATTTAGTTGAAAGAGTGTTGAACAAACCGGAGCAATATTAACCATATTAAAAGTTAAATTTTATTGAAAACTATACTCATACAAATTCAGTAGAAACAGGCATTACAGGATTCGTAGTTGCCTTCGAGATATCCGTTTTTTGTTTGTAGTTATTATCTATTTTGGAGTAATTACATACATATGTTAAACTGTATTTCATCACACACTATTAGTAACTATTAAACATTATACAGTGCGAATGCACACTTGCATATAAGTTATACATGTTTCTGAAAGAGTTGCGGACTGACTATGCTATACAGGATGGTTGAATATCATTAATTGTCAAAATCAAAATAATTCAAAAAGTGAGAAATTAATCTTGAAGAGCTATGAATATTTTCCAACCATCTACGACAAAATACAGTCACATAAAAATCAAAAAAACAGCGAATTGAAGATTATTATTTAAATATTATTGTTTTCTGTTGGCTATTTGGAAAGCTTTTTTAATTTGAATAGAGCGTACGCTTTTATTTTTTTATTCAGATAATAGATAATGTGATAATAGTAAGAAAAATATTTAAATTTAATGCACAATAACAGCACAAAATAAACAAAAACAAGATAACAAAAAATATCCTACTGAAGAAATGGTGAAACTGTTCGCTATTTTTTTTTCAGATTTGTGGTGTTGCATTAAATTATGTCGGTATTTACGTCATATTCTAACTGGGAAGCGGAAAAGAAGTCCTACTGAATCTATATAGAGGAACAATTAGATCTAAAATGGACTATGTAGCCATAATATACTCTTCTGCCAAACCTAACACACTCGAAATCATTGATCATGTACAATTGTAGATCATGCAGGAATAAGAATTGCTACCGGCGCCTCTCGCACCAGCCCTACCCAAAGCTTACTAGCTGAAGTAGAATAACAATAGCTTATGCAATTAAAATAGCTGATTATCCCAAGAAACGCTTACAGGTCTGTCATCATACCAATTCAACTACAAAGTGGTCTTGGATTGCCACAAAAATTGATGGAACTATAGGGAACACAAAAAACTTTGCTTAATGTAGGTACCAGGACATCGGGGCATACTAGGTTATGAAAAAGCGGAGCTAGCAAGAACAGGTAGCGCAGAATAGCAGATAAGTCTAGAGCTAACCTGTAGAACTGCTTATTGCACCGTTAGGGAGCAAACTAGGAGCAAACTAGTACCGAAAGTACTGGAATGAGCACCTGGGCATGAGACATTCGAAGTCTCTTATTGGAAGATCATCCAAGAAAACGCCACATACGGCTTGTAGAAGACCCGTTGTGCAGATACTGTAAAGAGGAAGATGTAACTCCTACTTTGCGAGAGACTCCTGGATCGCAAGCAAATACATTTTGAGGAAGTAGACTAGCTACGTCTCTTAAGAGATAAAGCACTCGAAGAAGAAGAAGAAGAAAACTTCGAACCAGAAATATTCACTAATAACGCTTTCATCGACGATATTCTGGGCTTCTTTAAGGTAGGGACTGCCGTTGTCCAACTGAAGTCAACGGGGCGCAATAGATCTCTCAGGCCGCAGTGCAAGGGAATACACAATACGTGCCTAGGGGGAAAATTGTGGATACCTTTCCATGTTGGTATAAAAGACAATGGAAAAGCTGACCAAGCAGTAAAATCTACTACAGAAAAGAACAATCTAACTATGGAGAAGCAACATCAAATCAAATCAAATATAACACAAACAAAATTATATACTCAGTGACATGGAAATCGCAACACCAAGAAGGGGTAGGATTTTTTTGACCAAACTTGACAGAAACGTTTAAATACTAAAAAGTAGCAATTGATTAAAATTTCATTCATATGGATCAAGTTATAATGGCTTATCTGACAATTCTTTCAGTTTTTTCTAACAATTTTATCCGGTGTATATTTTGCGAGATTTTATTCATCATCATCATCACGAGATTTTATTCAGTTATTTATTGTTTTCGCTTTTGATCGTTTGTTTTGAGGGTGTGATCATGCCCAGAGTGCGCGAAAGTGAATATTACCGCCAATTAATCGAATTCGACACAGGTCGTTATTGGTTTGCGCGAAGGTGGTTTTTCGTTTAGAGAAATTGCAAATCACTTAACCGGAACCAATCTACCATGATGCGCTACTATCCGTCAAGGACTAGGGAGGGTCAGGAACGTCGCAGAAGAGGAACCGGGGGCGAAGAAGAACAAATAAGGTGCAGGACCGTCATCTTCGACTTATAGCACAAGAGACCGATTCTCCAGTACCAGATGAATTGCCGATAAATGGTTAACTAACGGAGGTCGTCCTGTAACCCTTCGAATGGTTTACCGCAAAAGGAGAGCTTTCGGCTTGTAATCCTCTCGGTCACATCTTGTGTTACCACTAACGGCTCAACACCGACAGCAACGTTTGGAGTGGTGTAGGTTGCGACTGCACTGGAACCTAGAGTGCCATAGGGTGGTGTTCAGTGATGAATCCCGGTTCTGGTTGGGGATGCATGATGGCCGTATGAGGGTCAAATAAACACGTGGGGAACGTCGCAATGTTGAATTTTCTGTTGCGAGGCATGTGCACCAAGCTGTGAGGACTCGTATGGGGTGCTATAACTTGTGTGAGTAGGGACCCCGTTTGTTATTCATCCGAGGCAATATGAACGCCCAGCGATATGTGGATGAGGTGGTAGAACTCCACATTCTTCCATTTCTTCATCAGTTGGAAGACCCACTTTTCCAGCAGGATAATGCTCGTCCACATATTGCAAGACGTTCTATGGACCGATTTGTAGAGGATAATGTCAATCTCTTGCCATGGCCACCCCGACCTTCCGATCTTTCGCCCATCGAGCATGTTTGGGACATTATGGGGAGAAGACTGAGGAACTTGCTACATCCTCCGCAGACGCTGCAAGCTCTACAGCACAAATTACAGGTTGCTTGGGACACAAAACCTCAAAGGAAATCGACCATCTGCTAGAATCGATACCACGAAGAGTGGGGGAGTGTGTAACCAATAGGGGGACACCAACCCATTATTCATAAAAATTATGTGTATATTTTGTTCTTTTCTTTAAAATTTTAATCAATTGCTACCTTTTAGTAGTCAAAGTAGTCTTGGTGTTGTGATTTCTATGTCACTGAGTATACTAGCACAATGGCAAACTGAATGGAATAATAGCAACAGTAACAACCTTAGAACAGTAAAACTAATAACAAAATCATGGACCTCTCCAGTGAACCGCCAACAAGTGATGCTGGCTGGCTAGGCTAAGAGTAGGACACTCTCGCATTAAACACTGACAGCTATTGCAAAGGCAAGGCACGTTAATGTGTGACACCTGCAACACCAGAATCACCATTAATACCACAATAATCGACTGCATACATTTTGAAAAAGAGAGAGAAATCAGCAAAATCACATTAAATCACCTCGCGGAAATCCCAAATAATGACAGTTCTAATACAGAAAGCTCATGCGTTTAATGAAATAGCACGTTTGTGCTTTTTGCATTAAATTATGTAATATTTCAGATGTAATTTCCTAGAGTGCTGATCGAATTCTGCTTCTTAGTTAATAAATAGGGCCCCTTATTCCAAATCCAGTTACCTATGTCCAAATTTTTGCTAGAACGCTTTTATCCAGAAAAGTCAAAAACATACGGTCTACATATTCTTATAAAGCAGTTTGAGGAATATTTAGGTTCTGGTCTTGGATGAGTGTTCCAATATACAAATACAATAATTGAATCTCAACTACATTTATGCGTATATTCGTAGAAAAACGAGCTTGAGGTCGTGATTATTTTACTTATTTACTTATGGTATTCCGATGAAAAATCTATTCAGCTCTCCTTGAAACATGAAAAATAATTAATTCCTCGTTTTCTTCTGGATTATTTACAATTTCATTCCTATCTCTTCTACTTCCTGTTTTTTTAACTTTCATATCTTACTAATGAATCATGCAAATTTGAAATGTTCTGTAATGTAGTTTATTGTTTTTTTTTTGCTTCTGTAGCAGCCATATTCAACTTTATTACCTACTAATAAATCACACAAACTTAAATATCAATAGCCTAAAGTTTTCTATTGTCAAACAACTGATATTTATTTAATTTATTTTGTGTTCTTATTATTGTGCAATAAATATAATGTTCCCGGTTTTTTATGAAAGTTGCATTTTCAAAGCTTACTTCGGTAATTCTTTTTTTGCTAATTTGACATTGTTTATTATCTGAAGGAATTAAAAATAGAAGCGGCCCTATATTGAATTTGTAATAAGCGTTCTGAATATCCAACAAAATTCTATTGAAAGAAAGAATTCTGTTTTAAACGATTGGAAAGAGCCTATAAAGTTATTTAAGATTAGTTTTGAAATTTCTAATTAGTTTCATTCTGATGAAATTAAAGAGTGTGTAAACAAAAATCAGTCTCTCTGTATACATAATATAGTCTTTGCATTCGCCTTATTCGTATTTATTCAGGGTGCTTGTAAACATGTGCGAAAAACTTCGTAATAAGTTAGGTGAGGTGATTTAATCCCTAAATTGGTTTAGAATTCAGCACCGTTATGGAGATGTGGCGCTTCAAAGTTTTTTTTACATCAAATCACTAAAATGTAAATACAGTTTTTATTGCCAATTTTAGTACACTTTGTAGTTTTAGAAAGCTAACAATCCAAACTTAACTTCCAGTCAAGAAAAATGTATAATTAAGTGTGGAAAATAGATGAAATCTGACTCAGAGGTGAAAAATTTGGTGCAAAAATGTGTAAATGTGTAGGTATTTAAACTGTCATTTCTATCTATTCGAAACTCGGAAAACATGTTTTTCACTCCAGGGTAGGATTTCATCCATTTTTCACACTTAACTGAATATTTTTTTCGAATGGATATACGAGAGGGCTCAAACTTAAACAGGAATTTGTGTCCTATTCTTTTTAAATGAAGATGATTAATATCTACATACGAGGGCAGCCCTTTAAGTTTTTACAAAAACTAGGAATAACTTTTTAGCAATAAACTGTTTTATTGCTTTTTAAAATATTCGTCTTTACGATTTATACACCTACTTTGGCATGCGTTCAAACCAATTCTCGAAACATTTTTTCCACTCTGAAGTTGGTATCTCAAGTACATAGTTTTTGAAAGCTTCAACAGCTTCTTGAGGTGATGAAAATCACTGTCCACGCATTTTTTGTTTGACATTAGGGAACACAAAGAAGTCGTTAGGCGATAAATCAGGTGAATAAGACATTAATTCGATATTTTTCTCATTCAAATAATCAATTGTTTAACGTGCTATGTGAGAGCTGGCATTGTCGTGATGAAGAATGATGCGACGTTTTCGGTTGTATTTCCTGATTTCGTCGATGCCTACTGACAAACAAATTGTTGTACACCATTCAGCATTAGCTGCTCTTCGATCCTCTAAAGGAATGGTTGCGATATGTCCAGTACAACCGAAGAAATACGTGAACATTTTCTTGGAAGCGCTTCGTGTACGAACAACTTTTGTGGGATTCGGTTCATCGTGGAACACCAAAACAGTGGATTCTTGCGTAGTTTTCGGTTCATACGAATACATTGAAGTTTCGTCACCTGTTGCGATGTTGCAGTTCCTCGAGGCTTTTCTTGAGCTTCGTTCAAATGCGGTATCCATCGCGAACAGATCTTTTTCTCAACTAAATGCTGCCACTGTTTTCACAATAACAAATGTAAAATTTTACGAAAATAGTAACAGTAGTGGTCGTTTGTCAAAGCCTAAAATGCTACCCTCGTAGAAATTATTTTTCTAGATAGCTTCCACTAACGTTTATACCTTTTGGTCATCAGATTGGCAGATTTTTATATATTGCTATGTATTTAATAATTAAATAAATAAATAAATTATTACAAAATTAATTTTGAGTTGGGCGCCAAATTTGAGTGTTCTGTCTCAAATTAAATAACATAAATTACTATCATAGCATCTAAATAAACTCATTATCTCAGGGAATTTCATCGTGGCTCCACCGGTTAGATAAATAATTATAATATGAAATTGGTCATAATCTTTTAAATGTAAACTTAAATTTAAACTTATCTTTTTCTTATTGCGTCACTCTGGCCATGATCTAGACACCACTCCTTGTAATTTCTGCAACACCTGCATATTTATACCGCTTGCACGTCTCGTCTCGGCCGGAACTAGTTGAAATTAACGATGACAGCTTTCAGTACGCAAAATTCCAAGTTTGCGAAACAAAACCACTGGATTACTATAATTGTTCAGTTAAGTGTTCCAAATTGATGAGGTAAGTTCTTTTATTCTTATTACACTGCAGGATTATTATATTTTGTAAGTGAATAAAAAATTTTTTTTTTATTTATTTTTCTCTTTCGGTAAATTCCACAAAGAAGCACACTTCAATTAAATTATGATTTGGTAAATTCTTTTGTCATTAAGCACTATCGTTCAATTAAAACACAAATTCTGATAACACTTTATATTCACAAACTTTTCAAACTTTTGTCAACAAAGTTACATAACCTATCATAACTTTTTATACAAAATTAAATTGTGCACTCATAGAAATTGCGTGCATTCAGTTCGATGACCAAAATGGAACTTATTTCAAGTTTTCTTGCCAGAAACCTCTACAGAAACTAACAAAATCACATCGTTTCTTAGTGACGTCTAAAAAAACAAGGACCGAATTTGAAACAAAAGCAAGTAAATGTTCTAGAACATTTTATAATTAAAATTAAAACAATTAATATTAAGCTTATAAATAAACCTATCGAAAAACTAATTTCATAATTAAAATCCCTGAATTTTTTAACAAATTTTGATACCCCACTTGCCATATTTGAAATGACAAAACTTTACACATTAAAGAAAATTGTTACTATTTGCAATATTAACATCAAAATATAACAAAATTAACCAAAACACAATGCTTAGATTATACTACATATTTTGTAACACATTATCATCCCATTAAACAAATATATTCAAAATAAATGACCACATTCTAAATCTTAACCTATAAACTTTAGAATTTCTATTCAAACACAAATATCATTAAATAAACAACATAAATCAACAAAGAAACCTAATAAAAACCTTCCTATAGATAGTATGAAACTTATTTGGCTAATATAAAACATATTGTAAGAAAATTACATATAATTCAACGATAAACTTAAATTAACTGCTATCTTTGAGTTTTAGGGCTCTGGTACAGTCCAAAAAGACCCCCATCATCAACCACAACAAATATTTGGTCACACATAAGGATTTCAAATAGCCTAACATTGCAAAATCTCACATGGAGTCCACATTTCCTAAAATGATGTAAGGTACGAAGCATCGGAAACACATCTTACATAAAACAGGTTTATAAAAACATTTTTAACCATACTATTTCATTAATTGATATAA
>JABXWE010008541.1:0-18068 GCA_014611495.1 Limonius californicus | reverse complement strand
GTGGTAGGTGTGATCTTCTTCCGAGTAGCCAGTATAACTCCTTGAATCTCAGGTCTATCTGCTTTCTCTTCTTTGTTATGTGCTCCCTCCAGTTAAGTTTTTCGTCTAGGTGTAGCCCTAGATATCGCACTGCAGAAGATTGTGTGATGAAGGCGTCGTTGATGGTGACTGGAGGACATCGACCTTTTCTCAGGGTAAAAGTTACTTGTGTTGATTTTGATTCATTGATTTTAATTTTCCATTTGTTGGTCCAGTTTTGTATTATGTTCAGATGGTCTTGTAGGTAGGAAGTTGCAGTTACAGGATTTTCGTGGCTTGCAAGGATAGCTGTATCGTCAGCGAAGGTACCAATTATGATATTAGTTGTAGTAGGAAGGTCTGCTGTATATGGAAGTAAAGCAGAGGGCCCAATATGCTACCTTGCGGTACTCCAGACTTTATTGTGAATGAGTCAAAGACTTCACCATTTACTTTGAGTCTAAACTGGCGATCGCTTAGATAAGATTTGAGTAGGTAGAAGTGAGAAGGGAGAAAGCGCTTGATTTTATACAGAAGACCATCGTGCCAAACCTTGTCAAAAGCTTGACCTATATCCAGAAAAGCCGATGTACAATATTTTTTGCTTTCCAAGGATTTATTAATTTCATGAACGACACGGTGACATTTCTGGGTCGTTGAGTGGTGAAGCCGGAATCCGAATTGGTGATCCGGGATTTTGTCCAAAAGTGAGTTCATTCTGCTAAGTAGTAGTTTTTCCAGTAGTTTGGCGATGGTTGGTAATAAACTTATGGGTCTATACGGAGATAAATGATTTGGATTTTTGCGGGTTTGGGGATCATAATTACTTCCGCTATCTTTAGCGGATTTGACCAATAGTGAAGTCTTAAAACGGCATTGAAGATATATGTTAACATTACAATTCCTTTTTTTGGGAGTTCTTTCAACATTTTTGATGTAATTTGGTCAGGACCTGGTGATTTTCTATTGTTTAAACGGGCTATTTCTTCTTTAATTTCGGAGTAATTGGTTTTATAGGTTCTGTAGGAAGCAGATTGTCCTTCAGAAAGTCGGTTATTTCTTGGTTTGGTGTAAATACCTCAGTGAGATGTCTGGCAAAAAGATCCGCCTTTTCTTTGTTGCTTCTTGCCCATGGCCCGGGTGTGGGGTCTTGTTTGCGAATTGGGGGGTTTGCTTGTAATGGTTTAAGTGCTGCTTCTACCGGTCGCCATATTGAATTGTCGTATCGATTGAGGTTCGAGATGTAATCTTCAAATGACCTGTGTTGTGCTTCCTTTAGTTTGGTCTTGAGTTTGTTGGTTATTTGGTTATATGCTGTTTTATCTGCTGGAGCATGACTACGATGCCATCTTGCTCTGGCTTTTCTTTTTTCCGCTATTGGCTTTCTGATTTCCAGTGGGATATTTGTACTTCTGTCTTGGGCTTTCAAGGGCGGCGTAGCTTGGTGGACTGCTTGTAGAAGTATTGTAATTAGGTTATTCGTAGCATCTTCTAGGTCAACGGGATCTTTGAGTCTTACTTTTAAGTTTATGCTTTCGTTTTGTATTCTTCCCAGTCGGTTTTTGAATTGCCTTTCCTAGATACTTTCTTGATGTTTATTATAGTTGTACTGATTGTAGCTATTAATGGTGAATGATCCGATGATAGGTCAAGGTTAGGTACTACATCCATATAGGAGTTTGAAATGCCATTAGTGACAAAAAAGTCCAGCAGATCTGGTGTTTTTCCGGGATCAGTGGGCCAGTAAGTTGGAGTGCCTGTTGATAGAAAACTGTATTTTTTTCATGTAGTACCTTAGCCAATTCTCTGCCTTTCGTAGTAGTAACTAACAACTAACAACGATGATTTTTAATTTTTACTTGCCATACTTCCAGTATGGGCATGTTTTGTGATCACATAAATTTACGATATTTAAATTTTGTCGAAAATGCAAGTTTTGGATCGCTACGAAGTTTTGGTGTTTTTTAAAATTGTCGGTCTATGTTTGTGTGTGCATATCGCGTCGTATTTCGAAACCACTGACCGATCCTTATGAGATTGTCAAATTGGAAAATGTCATGTCGAGTCTCTATTCCTGACTCTGTCCCAAACCAGAAATAAAAATTAGACATATTTTTTGGTGTCAGGTTTTCAGAACAACTTTTTCCAAAGTCATAGTAGAATATTTCATACGACGGCTGAATTAAATCAAATATTTTTCTTCCAAACTAAATGCGCTATGATTGTGTTTATTCCGCTTTTAAAGCCAATGTTGTACCTAAAACTAAAATTTCGGAAAGTCACCGGCAACAAAAACCGCTCAGGCCTTTATGACATCAAGCATTATATTAAGGTATTTAAAGCGCTTTTCAAAAAATTGATTATATTAGAAACTTCTTATTTAAATAGCTGTTATGATCTTTCAAATTTGTTCATACTATCATTTTAATGTGAAAGTGTTGCTAAAAATTTGTAAATATACTTCGGATCAATAGTTTTTGATCCAGGACACTTTAAACCTTAACCAGATGCCTTAGAGCCGCCTTACAATAGAAGGAAAGATAAAAAATAATTCTTTCAGTTTTTGTAATTCGATTATTCACAGAAATGTGTGCAAAAAATCATTTGGATTGTATTCAAACGCCGCATGAAATTCCCAAATGACATTTTGGAACATCTGTTGTGGTTAAACATGAGAACCAATTTGATTTGATGAATTTTCGTTGTACCTCGGCAGGCCAAATTTCGTAACGATCGGTCTAATAGGCTTCGAGATACGTAGCGTTACATACACGCACCCACGCACACATGCAGGCACGCACCAACCTACTCAAATAGCTCATGAAATTAATGTTTGTGATGGAATTACAATTACAATAGAACTTTGCTCGAACTCAAACCTCTACAATTCAATTTTTTTTAGTACCCGACAAAATGTCTTTCCCAGCTTCATATTTTTATATCGATACCTCGAATTTGTTGATAACTCAAAGCTTTATATAATTCCCTAAACTAGGTTTGCTATTAGTAAATAATTCCATAAGTCCAAGTTAAATTTCTCAGAAATAAATGCGTGTTTTTACCCCAACGCTATGGTGATTTATGGCAGTCTTCCAGTTAACGACCATTTATAGTTTCGGAGGCGGCATGTCAATTGAGCTTAAATAGTATAGTATAGCATTCATTGTACTAATTGCATATTTTCCATTCTTGCAATATAATAAAGATTAAATATGTATGTAATCTTTGAGCTATTATTGATAACTCAAATTATTTTTGGTTGTATGTGTATAAAAACACACAGGCAAGCCTTGTTAATAATAATCAGGATATACGTCAAAAGTAATCGTGCTGAAAGGATATTTTTGAAATAACAAACTTCTTACATATCCATAACATAGAATTCTAAGTGCATAAATATTGCTATGTTACCAAAGGTAGCGGTATAGACAACCTTTGTGTACGTTAATTATTGTTAGTTTAATGAATACTGTTAGGTGGCTGGCGAGTCGAGGGATACCAAGTAAGGGTATTTATCCCAACGTAGGTGTTGGACGAATGAAAAGAACCCTGGAGCTCGATTGGCCAATCACTGGGTTGTTGGGGGGATAAAAAAAATGTTTAATTTAAAAAAAATTGTTTGGTACGAAAAAGAAGCTGCGGAGTAAAAATAATCTAAAAACAGTAATCCGAGCTTCGTACAAATTTGAATAAATTAAATAAGAAGATTAATGTAATTTTTGGCACTGAAGATGTTAGGCTATATATAACCTTGGCGTAATAAATAAATTTGGAATCAAAAGGGAGTGTTGTTTTTTTGGTAATTTGGATGAAGAGGTACTGAGGTATCAGAGCGACCCGGAAACTGAGGAAGAGTGGTGCAAGAGCTAGTCGGAAGCGGATTCGAGTTGTTACTGAAATGTATATTTGGCAAGTAAACATAGAGCTTTGAGTTGTACGACGCTGTTCTCGTACACAGCAACATTTTAGGTGCTAAATAGAAAAATTTGGCACGCGTGTACATTTTCAACAAGTAAGAAAGTTAATACATTCAAGCACATCTTCCGATACTACTGCAATCAATTAGTTTTCTTCATCTACATGTGAATGTAACATATCCCATCAAGTCATGCTGATTAATTTTTGGCATTTCAAATACTTAGCTGTCAGCTTCGCTGCTAATGCAAACATTTGCTGTAAAGCATTCAACACTAGATCTAAATACTACAAGCGCTATCTACCACTGACGTACACATGTACAATACAGCTATTACTGCACCAACCGAAGCAAAACAAAATAATTTTCCTGATTGTTCCTGATTAAAACAATGCAACATTTGCTTCACTTTAGAGAAAGTATGTTTATACCATCAATACCATCGGCATTTTTACTTCCCCATGCTGTAATAATTAAAACCACGAAGAAATTCTAATAAATTTACTAGAATTATCCAATCTTAGCCAGTCAGAAACGATTTAAATGGCGAAAATTTCGGTACTGTTATGTTATGGAGAGCATTAATATAAACTTCTTGGATGCTTACCGTCTCTTTAGATTAAAGTCTAAGTTCAGTACAATTATCTGAAAATGGAGTTAAGGTCCCTTTACTCAGAAGTAGATATACTAATTAACTTACATAAACACTAAGGTATTTGATATCTCTTACCAATTCGTACCATACAGTAAACAAAGTTTTTTAGAAAGATCTTGCTTTTGTTTTGTAATATTTATTCGTTTTCAGAGCGATATGTGAACATAAAAAAAGGGAGCGAACGTGAAGGAAACAAAATCCCTAGTTCTTATGTAGTTTCGAATTTTACACAGCAACTATGAAACATTAAAAATAAAAATCATAACTGTTACAACTACGTTACACGAGCTTACGAATAAACATGATTTAACTCCGTAATTTAACAAGATAAAAACAGAATTTTTTGGTTTTTTAGAATTGGCGCTATCAATATTAAATAACAAGTAATTGATGACGTGCATGCAGACTAAGAGCAGCTTGACTTTATATACATGTATATATACTATATACTATACACGAGTATAACATGTCCCACTTTACACCCCCCCCCCCGAATATGAAACCGAGCCACTCTTGTCCATCCTAAATTAATTAAAATACGGGCTACAATGGGGATCGAACTTGGGTTGACCGGTTGCGATGGGGATTCTTTCCATCAATGCATCACATACCGCCTTGGCACATTTTACAGATGGCTGAAAATTACCCAAGAAGTATAATTGAGTCAATTAAAACATTAAACGTTTTCAATAATTCTTAAGCATTTAACAAATATATTCTGACAATAAAAAAAATTGCAACAATGGCGAACAATTTTTGATATCTTTAAATAACGATTTCCAGCAAACGTCAAGGAAAAGTAACACGACACACATTTTCGTAGCTTTCTTTATTGTGGCGGTGAATTCAAATTTCAACATTTACGTCTATATAATATTTAAAAATTTAGATTTGCAACCCCTTTTCTGAATTACAGCTTCTAGTACTTAAAAAAGCCCGTTTAAGAACTGGCGCTTTAGGTGGTTACTTTGTCTTTATATAACTTGTATCATGCCATAAGACTATTTTGGTTTCTCCTAAATCATTATTGGGTATGCTTTCTTTAACGAAGCGGGTACGTCTACTATCTGTGAAACTCCAAATGCGTCGAAAATGATTTTCATCTAACGGCGGAGGTTGTTTACATTACCTACTAAAGGAATAATTATTTTGAGAAATGTGTTTGGAAAATATAAGTACACATTGTCATGCTTTCCTAATATGGAATCGACTGTGGTGTCGTACGCCTTAGAACGTTTATAGAAATATACAGTAATTATATGTTTAGATCTTCGAGTGATTTATCTCTTACGAAATATAGCTTCCTACTCTCTTATGCGTGCAATGCGCATTTAAAGTTCCACCGACATAGGAGACCTACAGCTTAACGTGGCTCGGAACGACGGGAAATGCAAACACTTCTACTCCAGAGAAGATTTACAAGAACAATTGCGCGTTGTTTGTCGAGGGAGAACAGCTGTTATAAATAAGATGTTATGATACGGCGAATTGAAGCCCAGACCTTCAGCGTAGAAGTCTAGTATGCTGACCTCTAGCTCACGGTATGCTATTTATTTAGACAGAGACTGTTGAAAGTATGAGGAATGTCAGACAAAAATTTCACCGAATTTTATCGAACACGTATTAGAATAGCTCCTAGCCAAATTCTTTCCAAGCAGTTGAATAATATTCTTTAATATTCATGAAGCTATTTTCGATTTCATCAACTGCTCTTGTTAATTTGTGCTCGGTTATCAAGAAGCTATTCGCAGTACGCCAACAACAATATTTTCTTCAATAGCTTGCAATGATAAAGGTACAAAGTGAATTTCAAAACAACGTTTTGTTAGCTTTCAAACCCTTATACTTTGTTATGGTTACTGTTTTGTGTGGACATCCGCTGATAAGGACTTTTAACATGGTATCGTATGTGAGCATCCGTTCCTATGGACTACGAAGGACATTTTACAGAGAACGTTTTCATGGCAGTAAACACTTCTCTTGCTAGAATACAGCTGTTATATTCCAGCTTACATTTAGGGCAACTTTAAACGAAACGTGGGCAATTCTTAAAATGTTCAAGATATAGCTGTAACAGAAGTATATCAATGAAAACGTCTGTTGAAAGCTTTAGTATTTCAACGTACTGTAAAACTTCCAATTTGGATAATCTGCGGAACCCTTACAAAGGAAACACCGAAAACCCAGGGTAGATATTTTTCTTTGGTAGCATTTTTGGCAAAAGTTAATATGAATAAACGAAATTGCAATACTATAGAACGTTGTAATTAAAATCGAACGACTTTTTGCTGAACTAACTACCTGCACTTAAACGCGTGTATGTTCAACATCTGCTTCATGAGTCAAAGCTTCTGTATTAGCTCTGTGAGTATTTACTTTGTCCTTGTTTAGCCTGTATATATTCACTTTAAACCAACGAGTCAATCCTAATTACAGTGGTGTGAAGAGGTTCTGCACCACCCAGGAAAATAATTATTTCTTGAAGTTTAGATACATTTTGGCATAGTTTCCAAAAACTACTCTTAAATATTTGATTTTAATGACTATGCCAACAACTTATCTCTTAATTAGGTACTTAGAACTTTATAGAAAATAATTAACGTAAGTTCTTTTCTTAAAAATCGATAATCAGTTATTCTCGCATTTTCTAATGGGATCATTAAACTATATTTAACATGAAGCATAATTAGGAGATATACTTATTATGTTATCAGTGTATATACAGGGTGTCCCTAAATTGCCTTCAAAGCTTCAGGTAAACTTTTTCTGCCACCGATATAGACCTCAAAATTGCAAACAGGAACTTCCTATCGCACTTAGTTTCCTCATAAGAGCCAGTTAAAGAATCTGAACCTTGGCAACACTGTTGAAGCTACTTGTGATTTGCAGCTCGAATTACTACGTGGCTTGGATGTCTTCTATTAGGAAAACGCTGAGCGTAAACCCTAGCAGCCTCATTGTAGTTTCTCTTACATTCCGCCACAATCCAAATCATATCCACGTACTCGTCTATAGCATACGCCATAAGGATGGTCAAGACACAAGTAAAATCTCTAACACGAATTAAAGGCGAATTTAATGCAGAATTCGTAATGTCAATTCAAAATTGATTTACTTGACACACGTGTCAAAAGGCGAACAACAGATGTTCGAAATTGTTATCACAGTACCCATGCAACTGCATTGTTGTCAAACTACACTTTTACCAAAAGTATGATTTTTAACAGTACTTCCAAGCGAAGAACTAAATTGCCAATTCAATGTTAATTAGTGGTTTTGAATTAATGTAGCTTTCTTTATTAAGCAAATACATGTGTTACTTAATTTCTTATAACCATTTGGCTAACATTCTGCACTAAAGGTATGAACTTTAACACCATCGTACAAGAAAACTAAGCTGCGGAGCAAAGTTTTTCTTGCAGTTTGCAGATAAATGGAGGAAACACATTTTTGTCCTTCACCCTTTCACAGGTTAGATAGTTTTTGTATTGTACGCTACGTGAGTGGTTTAATTTAGGATGACTGCATCACACCTTGTTCTTCATTATTATTATCGTACATTTTTCGCCGGACCGAAGTGTTACGCCTGTTAAGCTTTTGACTAATTCAGAATTAGCCTTGTGGAAGTTTCGTGTCATCTACTCGTGTGTTTCCGGTTCAGGTAATGGTGATTTTGGGTTTTCCGTTTGAAATATAACTGTACGAGTTCTCAAAGAAGGTGCACGTGTTTTGAGTTAATTTGGAAGTCGTTTTAAGACTTGGGAAGTTTTCCGATTTGAATTTTCAAGACACATTTGGGAAGTTCTTAGGCATCGGTAAAGTGATGTGAGTTCCCTGGGAGTTGCTCCAAATCTGAGTGCAATTCTTTTGAGAGAGTTCTTTCGCCAGTTAACATCTTTTGGTAAGCATAGAAAATCCAATTTCTCTTGTTTCACTTCTAAGACTATTGAAATTATTTAGGCGAATTGTCTGGGGTTAGAATTGACAGAAATTACCAGTCAATTGTGAAAAATCAAAGAGATCCTGTGGGTTCGAGATAAGCGGAATTATCTGCCGTGCAGCGAGCGCGTACGACAGGTGTGGATCGAGATAACGAGATCGCAGGTGTGTCAGTTCCTTTCATATTCAATTTTTACATGTAATTTCGAGGATACGAGGGGTTCCAGAAAAATTATAGTTTAATAGTAAGAAATCGTAGTAAAACTTGTAATTATATACTTAAATTAATAACAAGACGAAATACACTTTAATTAGTGGGTGCTTAAATTCAATTGATTTTGTATTTTGTAAATATTGGTGATATTTTTTCGAAATTCTGCTAATAATTGTTAAATGGTCAACAGTGTAATTAATTTTTTTTTCTGATAGGCTGTTAGCCGTGGTTGGTTAAATACTGTTACATATTTATATATCTTTATTGAATACCTACTTTAATTTCAAGTGGCGATGTGTCAAAAAGGTTTAATTGCGTGAATCTTTATATAAATTGAAATTTTGTAATTTATTGTTGTGTTTTATTGTGTCTTGGGTTAAAATAATTTACTTGGTGATAAGTTGAGCAATTACCGAAGCAAGGTAGGTCAGAACTCCAGGAAGGTTCCTGTTTACCTCGTGTTATTTTCAAGGACGAAGGATATTTTAAACAAGTGGCGCCTAAGCTTATCAACCCCCCCCCTTCTTCGACTGTAACTGGTCGACCCTTGTCCTTGATACCTGGACCTTGCATTGTAAATGGTAGTTTCGGTTGTATTGCTTTTATTTAGTATAACAGAATTGTCGCCGTCTATTCGACTAGGCGTTACAAGCGATATGAAATAATTTTTCAACATAAACAAGGCAATAGCTATGAAAGTGCAGTGCAATCAATCCATTATTATTAGAGTGATCAAAAAATACTCTTAGACGGGGAAAAATTTAAGCTAAATTCCACAGTGCCCGTTAAAAAAACATCAGTGAGAGACGACAGTGTATTGCAGAGGACGAGCCTGGCAGACAGAAGTCTTAATTCGACAGATTTAGGGGTTACGAAGCCCGGAAGAAACCCCTCCTATCAGAAAAACAAAGGCTCCGCCGTTTGAGATGTGGAAAGGATACTCGCCATTGGGCCCCAGAACAATGGCAGAAGCTATTATTTAGTGATGAATCTACCTTTAGCATTAACAATCATGCTGGAAACACATACGTTAGAAGATTTCTTAGAAAAGAATTTTCACGACAGAGTGTTCTGCCAACCGTTAAACATCCAACCTCTGTTATGATATGGGGCTGCATGTCTGCTCAAGGTGTTGGTAGACTGCATGTTGCATTTGGCATGATGAATGCAACCAAATACATTGAAGAAGCAATTTCCTGACAAAACATTTATCTTTCAAGATGATAATGCTCCTTGCCACAGAGCAAAGGATGCCCACGAATAAACTTAAAAGAATAGACTGGCCAATACAATCTCCGTACCTAAATCCTATAGAAAACGTGTAGTAGAGGATTTCTAACATTGTTTCAAGAAAAAAGCCTGTAAAAAAGTGGAATTACAGAAATCCCTAATTGACGCCTGGTATCGCTACATTACGAAGGAACAGTTACAAAACCTATTGAATTCTATGCCAAGAAGGCGTGAATTAGTTATTTAAACAAAGTATGGCATATTAAGTACTAAAATAGTTTAAAATTAATTAGTGTGTATTGTAATAAACGTTTAGGTGTAGACTACATAATGTACAATTTTTCTGTTGTTGAATAAATTTTATATATCGAATTGTTTCCGTTTTTTATGGATTAACGCTTTTGTTATTGTTATTACTAGTATTGTGTTTAAGTACCTGTACAATATTTGCAATGATGAAATGAAGAATATTTGAAAAAAATGCAATTTATTTTGTTTGCGCAACTGATCCAGAACTTTTCCACATCACTGTATATAAACTTCCGTTACGTACAGGTATGCAGTAAGGTTAATTTTGTCGTGAACGTAAAGTAAATACACCGGAGTAATATTTTTATTTACGAGTTTACGCAAGGGACGTTAGTGAAGTAATTATTTTGACAATTGGATTTTCAAAAATACCAATTCATTTTTCATACCATCAATGTATTGTGGCTACATGGAGCCTTGAAACGGTGTTAGTAATACGCTGGGGTAAGCAAACCGAAATAGTTTAAAGTACAGGAATGTTTAAGCAATTGTATGGTTTTACATTAAACATGAAACTTCTTCTAAAAAAAATCACGTTTTCCTACGTATAAACATTTTCAACACAGAAGCACTAATCATTTTTCCAGTTTATAGTCTTTTTCTACACTTTCAAGGTATCCTGCACGGAAAAATAAGTAAAGAAAGATTGTGTCGTCTTTGCACAAAAACAGCAGTACTGTAAAGCTGGTAGTCATCGTTAAAAACTTTTTAGCCCCACAGCTGGGCATGGGCCTCTTCTACGTCACGTGTTTCTCCTCAGGACGAAAGTAGAAGTATGGGGGAATCAGAACGCTAGTAATTCCAAAAATAACTGTACAGTTGCCAACGGGATGGAGAAATTGCGTGTGGTATGTTTCAACACTCAATTTCTATGCGCTGCCTTGGTAATACTGCGGTATAGAACCCAAACCATAATCGACGTTTTGCCCAGAAAGCGAGCGCTCTACCAGATGATCTCCCACCACGTAAAGCTAGTGCTACAACGATAACGTACAAATATCGTCAATCTTGATCAATGACCCACTTACTGCAAAATACTTTAAACAAGGGTAATTGCGTCTTGAATAATACAATAAAATGTCTACGTAGATGTTGTATCGATCTAATCACACTCATAAATGCTCGATTCCCTAAAGTGTTGCTTAGTGACCTTCGTGTGTTTATCCTGCCTGTTGAATAATACAGAACATTCGATGGAACGTTCGAAAATCTTAAGAAACGACGTTAGGCAAAATCATATTTACTAAACTTCCGTCGATACCGTGTTTCGCATCACATCCGATTAAACTAAAAAGTAAAAGCGGCTTTCCTTCGGTTAAGAACCTGCATCATTAGCATTACGTAAAGGATTTCTTGTCGCTTGTCAGTGTTGTGTATGCGGGTTGAAGTAGGAGTCTAAATGAGTAGAAAAACTCTTTCTTCTTTTATCCCAGCTTTGCTGCTACTAAAGAACTTTTTAGGTAGCTCGCTCTTGCGGAATACAAATACACCGTAAGCTAGGGGAGAGACATTAAAAATAAGAAACCTCATGCTCCATTGTTTCCTTCAGCAACAAACACAGCTCAAGGATCGGCAAAATAAATATTCGGTGCACATAAATTTTCTCCAGATTCATCGAAACTTCCGATCCTTCACAAATCCATAATTTCCATTCAGAAAACAATTACTTTAAATCCTGTATCTATTTTTCAATATTTTTGAGCGGCTAGAATGGCATGTCCAGTTTACAGCGATTTCAGCAACAAACTCGAGATACGCAAGCAATTTCCAAAGTCCATTACGGAAGCGCATATGGGCCCTTCTATTGATATAAATGAGTTTATCGGAATACATCGCAGAATTCGATTGCAAACGATTTGCGCACTACTACTGGAATAGATATTCATAATTACTGTCATTACACACCACTATAAACGGCAATACATACCGTGCACAGTAAAAAAGAAGTTAGTAGTACAAGTTTCGCTTTGTGAAGAACCAGAAATGGCAAACAAAACGTATTTAATTAATAGGCGATCTAAATATTAATGTAATTTACATAATAATTGCTATAAAAATTAATATTTGTTACTCAGCATCTCACGGCAATAAGAGAATGCAGTCATGCAAGCAGCTTTACTAAACAAGCTTTTAAAATCCTCCATCACCGATAATTCTTATTATAAGTAGCTTGACAGAGGGTGTGATTAAAATAATTAAAATTTTTAAATGAAGCGTTGCCATGCTGGCATAGTATGCGTTTCTTGACTTAATTTCTTTAATTTACAGCCTACCAACAAATTTAAATACGTTTTAATGTAGCGGAGCTACTTTTAGTTGCTGGTGTTACCTATACATTAATTCCAAATTCCTTCCACCTCTCTCACCTCTCTCAACTTTACGCGGACCTCGCGCTAATTGAGACTATCGATTTAGATGGGAGTAAGAGAATTGGATTTAACAGTGCATAGTTTCATTAGGGAAAGACAATATACCACAAGTTACCATTTTAAAAACGGCTTCCGACATAGACATATCCCGAAGGTGCACTCCTATTCGAAAACAATAAGTTAGCAGGTCCACATACTTCCAAAGTACACAACTTACATTTTGACGCCGCTGAATTATTGTTTTATTAAATTTAGAATTAAACTAAGAAACGCTAGACACAGTAGCGTTTTTGACAATAACGATGTAAAACTATTATCAGCAACCAAACCAACCATTTCTAACAGAGTTTCTGCCGTGATTTCGGGGAACTTAGGAGTGAACGAGTGAAAAAATAGCTTGCAACGGGGACTATAACCCACGACCCTAAGCGCAGAATCTACTTGCGTGAAATCATTGCAATAACACCTTACAATTTCGAACGGAGATCACCGGAAACCTGGGATACGGTGAAATTTCATATAGCTCCCGCAGCGAAGCAATCTCTCTCACTAGTTATAATCCCAAGGAAAAATTATACGTAGTCCCAGACGACAACTACAACCCAGCCTCTCTCTGTAATTTTAAGTAGTCGTTTAGCTTGTTTGAAGCGGGATTTCTACTTATCCAATTCAAGGCAATATAAGGTTATGTGAAATGACGTTTTTTTACAATTGAAATTTACCATTTCGATAATGAGATATATTTTCGGATGGAAAGTTCCAAATTGTGTTTCAAACGTAACCGTTTGTATAAAATGTATAGTTTTTGCAACTTCCTATCCAACCTTTAAACTAGCGGAAGAAATGTAAGGTAAAATCAAATTTTTCTTATGGTGGTATGTTAAGGCTTTCAACATAATCGAGGTGGCTAATGAAATGCTACAAAAAAGCAGCACCGAAAAGTATATCACTTCTATTTTTTTAACTACGTCAAATTGCATGAATCTCTATCCAATCCTAATAATATACTGCTCAAAAAAAGTTTTGCATCATAAGCGTTTTCAGTGATGACTAATTTCATTTACATATTTTGTGGAGAATTGAAAAGTATACATATTCTGAACAAAAGTCGTAAATAGGTATAGTTTACTGAAACAAAATCTGTTAAATTACAACAAGAAAACGTAAAGTTATGAACTAAACACTTGAACTCGTCTTGTTTATTACGTTGATTTGACCTGTTTGAGCTGTGTCAGTAGGACGTGTATCCTCCACGAACATCTAACAGTGCCTGCACTCTTCGCGGCATACTTCCTATCAAGTTGTCCAGCACCTCTTGTGGAAGGCGATCCTATTCTTCGACAGCTGCCTCAATGACCTGTTGACGGGTTCTGGGAGAATTCCTGCGCTTACCAATTGCGCGCTTTAGCATATCCCAAGCATGTTCGATGCAGTTCATGTCAGGAGATATCGCAGGCCAATGCATCCGGGCTATGTTCGACTCGTGGAGGAAATTTTCCACAACTGCAGCTCGATGAGGTCTGGCGTTGTCGTCCATGAGAATGAACTCCTCTCCAACTTATTCGCGAAATGGATGCACAATTGGTTGTAGTATCTCGTCTATGTAACGCGGTCCCGTAAGAGTGCCCTCAATAGGTACCAAAGGGGTACGTCGTCCTAGCATTATCCCTGCCCAGAACATCACTGAACCTCCCCCGAACTTATGAACTTCTTGAACATGCTGAAGCCTGGCACGTACTCCACGTTCTCTCCATATCCTTTTGCGTCGACTATCGGGATGAAAGGCAACCCTGGTCTCATCTGTGAACATCACAGATCGCCAGTCTTCAAGTCTCCATTCACGATGTGCTTGGGCCCACACACGACGTGCCATTTTGTGATGATTCTGTAAGGGATTTCGGCGTAGAGGCCTTCTCGCATACAGAGACTCATCATGCAACCGATTTCTTATTGTTTGCGTGGAAACATACACTCCAGAAGCCAGCAGTAGTTCACGTTGAAGCTCAGTAGCATCGAGTGTGGGATCCCTTCTGGTACTCAGCAGAACAAAACGGTCTTGAGCAGCCGTTGTTTTGCGAGGACGACCTTCTCGGGGACGGTCCATTACGGAATGGGTTTCTCTGTACCTCCTCCATACCCGCGACACGTCACTTTGATTCACCCCAACCCAGTTAGCAATATCTCTTTGGTTAAAGCCTTGCTGAACCAAAGCGACTACGCGCGACCGATTAAATGTCGTAATAGTGTGCCTAGGCATTCTTGCAACTACATGACATTAATGACAGCATTTGTGAGAGAACTCTTGTTGCCTCAGTAACAGTTAGATATTATTCTTAAAGCAATTTCTTTCAAAATTAGCTCAATGCCAGGCATTTCCTCTTGAATAAACGTAAATTTTTGAGATACAGGGTTTTGGAAGCTTAACCAGTTTAATGTAAAGCTCGCATAGTCAAACTTCTGTAGACTTTCTGCATTTTTGTTAATATGCAAAACTTTTTTTGAGCAGTATATTATTTCTATTGCTGGAATCAGCAATGACATTCCTTTATAGCAAAATACCAAGTACTGGAAACGTTAACATACTACTCGCAATATTCCGTACGCTGCACATATAGACCATCTACTATTAAGCCTTCAATATACTGAGCATGCGGATTCCGCATTCACTAGCATGTGTACTAGCAATTGGTGCGGAATGCGCGTATGACATATGCATTGCGGAGTGTGCTTGGTGTGCTATTTAGTTGTGTGCTAGAGGTTTCGATAGGAAGTGTACTCGTGCGTCTATTTTCGCATTACATACAAGTAATTTGTCCATAACTTGGTATTGTTTTTATGTCTGGTATTAACATTAACATTGAATTTATAAAATAATTATTAGGCTGTTATTCTCCTTCAGAAAGCAGACAAAAAAGTCACATTATCACTTCGAATAGCATTCCTATGTAGCAAAATCTACAGTAGCAAATACGCCAAACGTTAACATGCTATTCGCCAAATACTGTGAAGTGCACTGCGCTTATAGATCATCTACTACTGCGCATTCAAATTCCGCATAAACTACGCTACGACCTCAGCTGGTGCGTAATGCGCACATGAGGTACGCATGGCGGAGTGCGCGTTATGTGTTATTTAACTGTGTACAATGGTTCGCACAAAAAATATATCCGTGCGTTCATTTTCTAGTCTTCAAAATGTGTCAAGAGCATTATTGAGGATTACAGATTTTCCTGTTGAAACAGCAAAGTAGCCTGCATCGTTTTATTTGAAATGTATTTGTCAGTCGCACATTATAAAATATATAATACAATAGAACGAGAATGTCGCCAAGGTACTACAAGAATGGTAAGGAATTCACCATACACATCAACGATCTAGGAATACAGAGTTGGCATACCGATTCAGCAAAAAGTATTCCGGATACATGTTTCACTCTATTTAGACAACTACTTAAAAAAAAATTGTCCATGTCCAAAAGGCTCTTGTAATACAAATCAATAGTTTCGAGTATTCTGTACAAAAACTAAATACATGGAAGCAGAAGGTACATTGCAAATATTGCCAGCTAGGCCATACAAAAACGTAAGTTTAAACATTTCTATTCTTGTTTTTATAATACAGCTATCAAAAGTTTATACAATTTACAACCGATATAAGGTGCAAGTTGTTTAAGCTACTAATTCTTAAACAACGCATTTTTAGTTCATATAGGTACAGAGTTTTTAAAAATTACATTGGCTAGGTGATTCTTTAGGTCTATTCAAAAAACACAGTTCCCATGAATTTACTTTAAAAAGCTTTATTGCAGAGTTACAGCTCTTTAATGATACTATCTGATCACATTTATGATAACTTCAACAATAGTTGCATTAACGTAACGATATTTTCTACATATTTTCAATGTGAACAAATTCAGCGGACAAACCTTGAGGTTTAACGAACTATAGGTAATGATTATATTTTGTTGTTACTTAGTAGTTAGTTGAGTTCTTCTTTGAATGTATTTTTTATGCCAAACACAATATTACAGAAGGAAATTTAAAAAATTTTAAATGTTAATATAACGCCACACAACGCAGCTATTGGAAAAGTTATTAAAACAAGTAATCGGATAGGTGTGACTTCAGAGAGCTGTAACTCCGTAACAAAGCGTTTTCGAACCCACGTCTATGGAAACTTTTTTTCTTAGAATTATTTAGAAAGTCCTTTCAGTTTAGTGTAATTTTTAACTATCCTGTTTAACAGTCAATACAACTGGCTATATGGTAAATATTAAATTTCTTTGAATATATGTATGTTTTCATAACTGCTTGCATCAATTTGTTGTGTCACCGGCAATTTTTAATTTTCTATACGATATCAGAATTGTACAACGATGAAACCGTTTTAAATGTACAGAAACAAAATAACTATGATTAGAAATTGCTACACTTTTTACTTGCTGGTACCATAAAGGTATAATTAACAATAATGAATATATAATTCAATAAATTGTATTACTCGTAACCATCATAAGAAGAACTCCGATATAAGGCAAGTTTTTCTGTTGTATTTAAGTCGTATAAACGGAAATACAGATATAAATAACCGTAGAAAAACAGCGGATATGTGTAGATAGACATTCTGTTATTGCAGTAACAGTAGTAATCATTTAAATGGAGAAGATTGTATCCGAAACAAATTTGTTACTGCCTCGAAGAGCATAAATATAATTTTCACGTTCCTTATAATTATTTGTTAAGACTTACATCATTTTATATTTAATTGTTTGTTGACCATATAGATATTTTTTCATTTACGTGTATAAGTGCGTGTACTTAAGTAGTACAACTAGTGAAGGGCATAATCGAATGATTAGTATACGAATTATGTTAATAATCGAGATATTCATTCGAATTAATCATTCGAATCCAAATTGTACGCGTATTTCGGCAATGCGAGAAATGTCTCGCATCCCGTTTTTCGAATGATGCCTCCCTGGCACCCTGCTCTTGTATCGAATTGTGTTTTCGGTTTTCGACTAGATTCTTTTCTGTATATATTAGATTTCGTCACATTGTAAGATTAACCTGATTGTAAATACCGTTTTATGGTTTTCCGTGTTATATTATAAGTTATTAAATCTTAACTATATTTCTAATTATTTTAATATAATTGATTAAAGTTTATATCTTTCTAAACGTTATCATGTCGACCAATTTAACCCCAAATTCTTTTAAACGGTAAGGTAATATGAAAATCCGAAAAATTTACAAATGATCATAACTGATTAAGATCAAAACATTTGGTTCATTTGATATTTTTAAACAGTAACATAAATTGCAGATATTATTTTATTTATTTATGACAATAATATATTTAATTTAATATTAATCTATTTAGAAAATTCTATAATTAATGTTTTTGAATTTAAGCATG